>VXBI01000512.1:183768-288804 GCA_013397375.1 Toxostoma redivivum | reverse complement strand
AAAAAAAAAAAATCAAACCCAGCACAATTGCAGCATAATGCCTGCATTACTGTGGTAGTTCTATAAAGGGACATGACCAAATATTTAAGTCCATTTATCCACTGGAAAAAACCACATTTCAACCTAGATTTAAGAGCAGGAAAATACACTGCAAGAATATGATGACTTCTTGCATTTTTAATGGTTTTAGCAAAATATAATACAATGATAGAAAGCAGCTCTGTGTCCAAACAAAATTATTTAAGAAACACCCCTTGCTTTCATGAATACATGATTAGGGATTTCACTGATCCTTTTAATCCTAGTATTAGAAGGACACAAAAATAAATTCTAGATGTGAAAGGTCTGGTTATCCTTATTAGCACTCCAATCTTCTATGTTTGTTCCCCTTTGAGACCCCCACCTTACAGTAATGCCACTCAATGCAAGGACTGCAAAATCCCTTTCCTCCCTAAATTTTGATATTGTTGGGCAAGGAAAGGTCTCTTTCTCCCACAGAGTTAGTGTGCTGTAGAATCATAGAATCATTAAGGTTGGAAAAGGCCTCTAAGATCACCAAGTCCAGCTGTTAACCCAGCACTGCCATGGTAACCATTAGATCATATCCCCAAGTGCCACATCTACATGCCATTTGAACACTTCCAGGGGTGGTGATTCCACCACTTCCCTGGGAAACCTGTTCCAATGCCTGACTAATCTTTTGACGAAGGAGTTTTTCTTAATATCCAACCTAAACCTTCCCTTGAAAAACTGGAGGCCATTCCTCTTATCAGTTGTTACATGGAAGAAGAGGAACCCCCACCCTACCACAACCTCCTTTCAGGTAGTTGTAGAGAGTGATAAGGTCTTCTCTGAGCCTTCTTTTCTCCAGACTAAACCCCCCCAGCTCCCACAGCCACTCCTTGTAAGACTTGTGCTCCAACCCTTCACCAGCTTGGTGGCCCTTCTTTGGACTCACTCCTGTACTTCAATATATTTGTTGTAGTGCTGGGCCCAGAACCGATCACAGGATTCGAGGTGCAGCTTCACCAGTGCCCAGTACATTGCCCTGCTCCTGCTGGCCACACCATTGCTGATCCAGGCCAGGATGCCATTGGCCTTCTTGGCCACCTGGGCACAGCTGGGCCATGCTCAGCTGGCTGTTGACCAGCACCCCCAGGTCCTTTCCCACTGGGCCACTTCCCAGCTACTCTTCCCCAAGCCTGCAGCACTGCCTGGGGTTGTTGTGACCCAAGTGCAGAACTTAGAACTTGGCCTTATTGAACCCCAAACCACTGGCCTTGGGCCATGATCCAGCCTGTCCAGATCATTCTGCAGAGCCTTCCTGCCCTCCAGCAGATCAACAGTCCCACCCAACTTGGTGTCACCTGCAAACTGATTGAAGGTGCCCAGAATCCCCTTGTCCAGACCATTGATAAAGTTGTTAAGCAGGACTGGCCCCAGTACTCATCTTAGAGGAACACCACAAGTGACAGGTCAACAGCTGGATACAGCGCCATTCACTACCTCTCTCTGGGCCCTGCCATGCAGCCAGCTTTTATCCAGCAAACAGCACCAGGGCAAACCATGAGCAGCCAGTTTCTCCAGGAGAAAGCAGTGGGAAATGGTGTCAAAGGCTTTAGTAAAGTATAGGTAGACTATATTCACAGTCTTCTCTATTTGATTTTATGACTTGCTTTGGTTATGATATTCATGTAACTACAATGACAATGAAAAAATGCATTACATGAAAACTTCCTTCACTGTTTCAAATTTAGTGGTGTAGTAGATTGTTTGTCATAGCTACCAAGTCAAACAATAGAAGTTTTTTTGTAGGATCTTCACAATTTCTTTTGTTTTACAGTACATTAAAAAATGAGCTAGAATAACTGAACTTTGAAAAGCCAGTCTTGATTTGGTCTAGTTTTTCATACTTGAAGCAAACTACTTTAGGAACCACCTTCTGAAACACATCCACCCTCAGAACTGTTCCCTCCCACTCCTTACAGCTCCTTCTGGCTCCTGCTGTCACACAGCAGGCTAAACAGGCAGAAATAGCTTTTAAAAACCCTATTCAAAGCCAAAAGGGGAAACATTTACTGATTACAAGACTTCAGGTTGCCTAGTCTTCCTGACTGATTTGGCCAGATGCTTAGCTTTGCCCACTCCTCATCCCTCCTCTAGAGCTCCTCTCAAATGCTATTTGCAGCTCCTTCTGCCCAAAAGGCCACCTGACAAACACTAAAAGCTGTCACAGTCCTTTATTACAATGGCCTTGATGTGGTTGTGCTTGACAATATTGATTTCAAATATTCATTATGAAACAAGGCTTTTTTTCCCCTTCATTTTTATACTGATTTTATAACTTTGCTAAAATTAAAATATAAAATTAGTCTCTGTTTAGAGCAAAATTAAAATCAAATCTGGGGAGCATGCTTCATTTTACAGCTGAAGAGAAATTTTTCTTTCATATTTGTATTTCAAGCTGGTTGATGATACAGAAGCTCATCATTATTCCAGGGTTACTCATTTCTGCTGAAACTCTAGCTTCTGGAATAATACCTGTATATCTAATGATATACATATCCAAAACACACACATGCAAAACATATATTACACACACTATCATTCCACAGAAAAAAGTGGTCCCATTCAGGACAGAGCAAAGTAGAATAGTAGGTATAATATTAAGAAAGCTTGGTCTCTGGTTGGATAAAAAAATTTTTTGATATAAAAATCAAAATAGAGTTAGATACAGAAACTTTTATAAACCAATTAAGATCTAGTTAATTGTAAGTAAATTTTTTTTATCCTTATGCTCCTTCTGATCTTGTTCAATTTCAGAATTAATTAAATAATTAATAAATTAATTAAATAATAATTACAAGCCTAAAATAGTCGTCCCCCTCTTTCCTGTCTTCTTTCTCTTTTGCCCTCCCATCTCACCCCTCTAGCTTTCATACATCAGGAGCACAACACACGAAATGGTGAGAGATCATTTGCTTGGTGTGCATACCTCTCTCTACTGGCAGTGTATGAGCTACGCCAACACTGCAGAAACCTGCAATACTATCTTATCTGCAAGTGAAATCTTCACAGCTGCAAGGGTACCCATCGATCTGCACATCCTGCAATTTACAGCTGGGTCCATCTTTTCTTTAACAGAAAAATGAACAGCTCTGACACCCAACTCCTTCAATCCATAGTCATCCAGAAATTTTGCTCACTGTTTCTTTCCAGAGGGGCTAATTATGTGGCTAACCAATTATCTGTCAGTTTTGGTATTGGAGAGGTTTTCTGTGGTGTGTTCAAGTACATTCCTGCATGGGTATTAAGAGTCTTAAGACTTCTTTCAGGAACCTTACACTTCTTGTTACTAACACCTAGAATTGCTCAAGCACAAAAAGCTAGCAGTAATGCCCTAGAATTTTTTTCACTGGGCAGCCATTTTAGTCTATTTCTAGTGTCAATCTTATTTTTAGTGGTAAGCAATCAGAAGCGAGAAAATTATGTTTTCAGTCTATATGAAAAATACAATTCCTAATATTCATAGTCCTAAGTGGGGTTTGCACCTCATTAAAATTTAATTGGTAGGTGTTGTAGTTTTTTGTTTGGCTAGGGAATATACTGAATTTTACCATTAGATGTGTGTAAACCAATAAAGCTACTCATTTGGGGGCTGATGAGGGAAAAACTTCCTGTATGTCTCATTTCCATGCACTATGAGCAACACTGTAGGGATAAAGATGCAGGAATCCCCAGTGCAGACTGAAATACAATAAGATTGAATGTTGTATGGTCTTCCACAAAGTATGATGCATGTGATTTGAGGAACAGGTACCCTACAATCACATGCATTCTATATTATGAGGAAATAAAGAGGAAAAAAATCATAAATCTTACTTATCAACAATGACTTCTTTTAATTTACACTCACTAAAAATTATGTAACTTAATATGGAGCAACTTCTAAAGCAGGCTCATGGTGTGAAGATACACAGACCTACCAGTACCATCTGACGTGAAGACCACATTTCAGACTCATTTTAATGTAACACAGCTGCGTACTTACACTTAGAGAGAAAACACTGGATACCTAAACAGCTAAGAAATTTCTGTGCTAAAAATATTCCAAAATCTCCAAAAGTGAATATCTTTCCAGAAGGACCCTTTGAAGCTGAATGTTCATCTCTAGTTGAAAGCATATCTGATGTTCCAAAGCACGGTAAGTCTCTGACACATGACTGCGCAGGCTGCATTTTTTTTAAAGCAGCTTAAAATATTGGCAAGAGCTCCCCTTACTGGTCTGCCTTCAAATTGTTAGCTCTTCAGTCCTGAAAAATTTTTTCACATGAAACAAAGATGGGTAAAATATTACTTAAATTCCACATTGGGGAAAGAAACCCACCAAAACAAAACCCAGGTCCACACCAAATTTATATCAGATATCCTATTGTTTACATTTCTGATTAGCTGCTAAGTCATAAACCCGAAGATAATGATTTAGTTTAGGAACAAATTGTTCTTCCATCACTGTGAACTTCAACTTATTTTGAATGCTTGATTTTGTCAAGCACATATAGGCCTTGCCACAGTCTAAATTACAAAAAACACCCAATTCTAACATACGGAATAATGCACTCATTTCATAGTAACCACCACTAGCTTCAATGGGATCATTTGTGGGATAATCAAAAAGCCAGCGTGGAAATTTATATGGAATTTGGAACTGCAAAAAAAATTATTATGAAAGCTTACTGTTTTCTTCTATGGCTGACTGTTTGATTTTAAGACTCTCAGACTGTGTTGGTTTATATGATTAAAGAGTGGTTGATATATATATAGATACATATGTATGTATACACATTTATATATGATTCTTAGTGCCCTACGTTTGTAAGCTCAACCTAGGTGCTGACTGAACTTTTATGGTGAAGATGTCAACTAAGAAAGGTTAAATATAAGTAATTTTAATAGCACCATGATATACCATTATCTTCAATTCACAGTAAACAATCTTGTTTACTTCAGCTCACAGTAAACAATCCTGTTAATGCATAAAATACATGTTCTCTGGATTGTTTTCACATACATGAGGTCATCCTGCAGAGCTGAGTGAGAAAAAAACTTAAAAATCTGTTGTTATGGCACATTAGGAAAAAAAAAGAGGGTATCAGAGGATATGCTTTTATGGAATCACCCTACAAACCTGGAAAGACTGTAAAATAGGGTTTCTTAATGTACAACAGCACTTGGAGGTCTAGTACAGCACACCAAACAGTCATTGAGCTCTCACTATTAAGTAACAAAAAACAAAAGTCAAAAACAACCCCCCAAGTCCCCCAATTATCATTTTAAGTACATTAAATGAATAAACAAAACCACTATCATTCAAATGGATTCAGGTGCCTACTTTTTTGTGAAACACAGGCAGTTTAGCTAGAGTCAAATCCACTAGGTCTGGTTCTCTCAGGTAAAATGGTAGAATTTCCTAAAGCATTCTCTATTTTCTCTTAACAGCAATCTCTATTTTCTTTCTTGAGGACACATCCATTCTCTCATTGTTAGTTATTTCCGCCTTTACTGCACTGGACAATTATTCTTCCTGGGCTACTTTTTGTACCAGAGAGAAGGAAGAGGGACTCAGGCATTGGTCACAAGCAAACCAAGTCATTACAAGCCCTATCTATACTGACCAACCAGGGTCATATTCATTGTGCTGCCAACCTCCATGCTAAAATAACCCACTCTCCAGAATTGGCCCATCCCACAATTTAAAAAACAATCTAAACATGTGACAGCATTTAGGCTTACTTGCTTTTTACACAGCTTTTTCTGAAGGCCATTAATAATTTATTTTTTTTTAATCTGAGGCTTGGAACAAAAAAACCAAAATGCCAAATAGTGTAATCTTCAATAAAAATGTTATTGCTTTATTTCACTAGGAAGCTGCATTTTCAGTTTCCATCCCTCTCTTCCCACATAACATTTTGTTTGAGTTATTCAGATTCTCTTACCTTGCTTAAATCTGTCTCATCTTTCTGTCAAATACAACTCTTTAGCTTCTGCACGTGTTAACAAAAGAAGACTTTATGAGCGTGTTTAAGTTACAACAACTACACAAGAGCAACTGTTTACATCACAAAATGCTAACAAATGAACTTGTAGTCTTATTTAGATCTAAGTATAAATGAAGTTCAAGTAAGTGTCTTTTATGTAATTGTACTACCATGCTATTCTTCCAAAATACTTTCAACTCAAACTGAAAGAAAAAGGTGAGGAGTGAAAGCCCTTCAAGATAAAATCTGGTGCTTCTACAAGCAGCAACAAGTCTGTCCTTCAAGCTCTATTTCTGCTGCTCAAGCAGGACCTGAGAACACTACAGCTCTTTGCTAGATACTAGCAAAAAAATGAACTAGTTAATTACGGATATAAATGTTAGATTAACATACAATATTCCAAGTACAGTGAGAGCTGATTTTCTCACCCTATCAACTCTATTATAAAAGCATGGATAGATTTAAGCAGATCTATTCTCAAATGTTTCCAGCCTTTAAAAAATGTATCTTTAACACAGTGTTTCATTCAAAGCTGTACTCACCAATAATATTTCATACCTGAATGAAAACCAGCACAAACATTTAAAATCTGTAAGTGTAAATGCTGACTATCTCAAAATGTATAGATATTTTTAACACTAGTATCTACTTTTCTCCCATCTAGGCAAATATTTTTGTTGTTGATGCATGTAAGTTCCAGGACTACATGCATTTAAAAACAATCAAAACCTTTCAGAGGTGCAAGTTTATCCAGATCCAGAAACTGTTGCTTGGGAGTTGTTTTTTGTTTGCTTTTTTAATTCATAGATATATTCAAGTTCTAAGTTTCCTCATTGGATTTCCTTCACCATACTACCTGACTCAAGATCCCTTTTTCCCTAGGAACTACAATGAACTCAGCTCCTTAGACTACATATGATAACACCAACTTACATCTTTTGTTTATTCTTCCAGCACAGAATTGGTTACACCTTGTTAGGATACAGGAAGGATTACAAGTATTGGCAGGTTTAGAAGATAAAAGTCCATGAACCTGTTTGCTCAAAAAAACCAAATTACGAGCAGAGAGTATAAGAATGCATGCCTTACTGTTTAGTTTATACAGTTTGGAACTTCTATCACTCTGTATTACATAAGCCATTTATCAGTTGTAAATATAAGCTAAAATACAGGGAATGCAGCAACAAAGCAGTACAATTAACAAGGAGAAAAAGCCAAGAACTGCAAGAAGTTTATTACAAACTGAAAAGGAAAGTCACAATAGAAATGGAGCACTAGACATGCTAAATACAGAGAAACTTAACATGTGGAATTCCAAACATGACTTTTCAAATACTTTCTTTTGAGGAGAGTGGTGGATGATTTACCTTTCAGCAGAATCTGGAAGGAAAATAAACTAGGATCCCAAAGAAAGGAAACAGACACTTCTACATAAACTGTACTAAGCTATAATGCCATGTTGAAACGACTGATTATTTCTCCATTAAATGAGCACCCAGTAATCTTCCACAAAACAAGTTATAAGGTCAATGTTTGATCACTCTCTTGAGATCAATCTCAAGAAAGAGGTAAGGAACCATAAACTATTTATAAATAAGATTTAAAACTTCTTATTTCAGGTAAGGACACGTAGCTGATTCTTAATCCATATGACCAGGGAAGCACCCACTTGTGAAAGAAAGAGATTAAACAATTTGGACTAAAACTCATTGTTTTATACCGTCAGAGAAAAGGGAAGGTACCAGAAATGACATGAAGTTAAATTTTACAGGGCTATTTGTTTATCCACATGAGCCTAAATATACACAATTCTACAGAACTTTCTTTGGACAGCTTTTTGATTAGAAACATCTAGTGAAACTTTCTCCTGAAGATTCCCTATTCCTGAGGGGAGAAAAAAGCAAACAAAAAACCAATCTGAACAAAAAAAAAAAGGACAAACCCATCCATTAATCTGATATCTACTGGACAAGAGAAACAAGCAGCAGTGGGAGAGTCAGTAAGGAAAACTTCCTCATAAAAGGCTTTCTGTTTACACTTGTTCTTTTTCTCAAAGACAAAAAGGTGGCGTCTATCTGATGTACATGAGTAGGTCTGAAAACCGAGCCAGTGCCTGAGATAAAGCTACAAATACAGTGTAAAAAAAAAAACCTCAAACAACCAAACCATGACACTACAGAGCTTTTTCTTTGCAGCAAAAGGCAGTATGGGAGAAAGAACTAAGCTGAAGAAAAATAAATGTAACCACAACTTCAAACTTTCTGGTTTGTTAGGTAGAGCATAGGAGTCTGATCACATAACTTACTGTGACTATCAGCTTCAGTGAAAAAAATACAAGCAACTGTACCTATTGGACTGGTCTCCAATTTCTGTCACCCCTTTAATTTATGATGATCTAGGGCAATGGATTTTATTGTCCCAAGCCCCCCATATCTGTCCTTCCCCTCCAAATCACCACCACTCTCCAGACTCAGAACGCACAGCCTCAGTAAAAGTAGGCAACTAGTATGGGGCATTTGTAATATGTTTTAACTGAAAAAAACCTCAACACTCCCAACCCCAAGCAACAACAAAACACACCAACTCTCATCCTGATGTATAAAACCCACCAAATTAGAGCAGGATCTGACCATGCCTCCAACTTAGAGAGATGTTCCATCAAGCACAGATCATGCTTCAACAGACATTCCTTACTTTCTATCAGTCACACTATAATCAGATTATATCACACACAGGAACACAACACGTCGGAGGACCTCACTCCAATACAGGAACATTACTTTTTGGTTCATATCAAGATAAAAACCTAACGGAAAACCAGAGAGCATGCATCAAAAATTCTCAAGGGAACTCCTCAAGTGTATCATTTTAAACATTTTAATAAAGATACCACTTTCTTTCAAAATGGGAAACAAAATCCAATTCCAGACTATTATGTCTACGAAAATGATGCATTTTCTACAGTAGCCACTTCTATGTAGAACTTACATGCCACAGTGTTATCTATTAAAACAGTAACAACCCAAACTATTGAAATTCACCGTTCCAAAACTTGCAGTAATCTAATTTCTCTGGTTTTTCTCACTTCTGAGTAATAGGAAACGAGTTCTGGTCCATTAACTCGCCCACTCTCTCCTGGAGGAAGTTGACCAACTCAGCTAACACAAAGACATGAGTTTCATCCAGATCTTGTATGATGAACTTCTTTCCCAAAGCATTTGACTCATCCAAGTAGAGCAGAAACTGCTTCATTGCTGGGTCACTGTAGAAACAAACACACATCAGATCCCGCCTCACAGTTACAGTTGCAAATAGAAGAAACACCATTTGAAGATATTCCCAAAGATTTTAGGAAAACTAAAATTAATTTCAGTTTAAAACACAGTTCGTGAAGCTTTAGTAAAAGCCGTTTCTTTCCAAGTCGTTTTGGTTACCATAGGGACAAAAATAAAATGGTAATAAAGTCTAATGAGTAGACCCAGCTGCCTGATTAGCAGAGAAGTTTTCATTTGCTGCTGCTAAGGCAGCTTAAAAAAAAATCCAAACTAAAACTCAAAAGTCCAACCCTTAATAAGGCAAGAGTGAACTTACATGTCTGATTTCAGCAATAGCCTCATAAAAACGTTTTCTTAAAGCATGAGGATAACCAAAAAACAGGAGAATGCAGATCTCACTCAAAGGACTATAGCACAGACAAAGAGCACTCATATAAGAATTGTACATTTCTCACACTGTAACTGAAGTCATGATGCCACCTTCTAAATTAAATTTAAATGTTTAGAAGAAAACATTTTGGAGTATGAAACTGCTTTTGTGTAGTTAGAGATTGCAAACATATTAATAGATTAGGTGTACAGCAGAAATCTCACACATCATATAATGCTTGCTATACAATGGCCCCACAAATGCATCACAAATGAGTAATGCTTCTTTTTATTTCAGAGTTAGCCAGGAGCCTGAGTCTCAGTCCAGAGGTGAGATTATATGAAAACAGGTACATTGCACATACAAAAAAAGCTGACATTTACAAATTCCAAGCACATTCCTTTTGAATACGATCTACAAACAGAACCACATGTTAACCTTGCATGGAATTCAGTCTAGAGCTGATTAAAAAAAAAAAAAAAACAGGAAAGGAGAAATGAAAGATTACCTTATCTCCCTCAAGAATCAGTAGAGAAACACTTTGTTCACAAACAACAACAGCAAGAAACTCTGTTTGCAAGCAATATAAAGAACAAAAGGGATCTAATATTTTCAAGGAAAAATTGCCAAAGTACCCTAGATTGCTTATCCCAGGGTAAATCGTACCTGACAAGCATCTAGATAAATTATGTATATAGCTAAAATTTTAATTTGTATACCTTTCAAAAAATGTGACAATGTGAGGGGACCATCAGACATGGCAGAATACAGCTTTGAAACAATTTCTCATAGTTAATGCTTATTTTAAGTATTTTATCTAATTTTCTCTACTTTGCTAAATTAAAATAAACTGCAGGCTATTATATATTTTGAAAAAAACTGGATTTTTAAAACAATGTGATTGCTAACTTTTTTGCCATCGTATTTTTTACCCCATATTCATATGCAGTTTTCTTTTCGTTAAAGAGGTTAGGCATAAGTGGAAAACAGTCTCTTGAAAAGAAAAATGGGAGTTTGGAATTAGGATTATCTATAATTTCCTTCTCTTTCTTCCCCCAAAGTCCACACTTCTCTCTGACTGTTCAGCACCACCCCTCCTCACAGCAACTCTTTTTGTCTGGACTCTTCAGGGACTTAGATTAGTTCCAAGTCTAAAGAAACACAGTCTTGGACACAAGGAGAGGCAGTAAATGCTGTTACTCACCACTCCACCAGAACACCTTTCAGAACATTCACCATCTTCCCGGTTCCCTCGCGAACGCTCAAGAGTCGGCAAGAGCAACCCCTGCTGTGGATCGCACCGGCGATCACAGGAAATCTGAAAGCACAACAAGCCCAACGCACAAAACCAACCAAACGCCTCGATTAAACTCAAGGACTCTTTACAACAACCCTACTCCCCAGAGGAGTTGCTAGTCCGTCCTGCCCTTGGTTAGAGGGGTTCCCAAGAGATGCGAACCCACCCGACCGCCCGTCAGCTCCGCCTTAGACAGAGAGGTTCCCAGGGGAGGGGAGGGGATCCGGTTCCGTTCGGTTCGGTGCCTCACCTCCGCCGCAGACAGAGGCTTTCCCAGGATCTGATTACTCACCCCCGCCCTTCTCCCCCGACGCTTCCCGGCCGGCGGAAGTGCCTCGCTCGCGCACGCGCACACGCGCGCCGGCCCCCGGCAGCGCCCGCGGATTGGCCGGGGCTGCCGGCGGCGCGATGGCGTCACGCGGCGCGCGGGGGCGCCGCAGGGAGCGGCGGCGGCGGCGCAGGCGGAAGGTGGGAGCGGCGGTCCGGGCGGGGGGCGCGGGGATGGCGGCCGGCACAGGACGGGGCCTGGGGCTCGGGGTAACGGGTGCTTATCTCCTCTCCAAAGGAAAAGAGGGACAGAGCCACCCCCGCTTGGCTCCTTGCCCGTTTATGTGTTGCATTGCTTAAAGTCGGGTTCGCGGTGGTGTTTTGGTTTTTTGTTGGCTTTTTTATTAATATGCCCCAGCTGCGCAGTCGCGAGGTGGGTAGCTGGGGACCGCACCTGGTGTGGGACGGGGCTCGGAGCTGCCTGGACCAGCTGTGAAACAAGGGTGCGAAGTGGGTCCTTGTGCATTGTATTTATATGTCCCTAAGCATGGAAAGCTCAGCGTGAGCCGGCAGTGCGCGTTCGCAGCCCCTAGAGCAACCGGCTGGACCGGGGCAGCATGGCTAGCGGGCCCAGCGAGGCGATCCTGCCCCCTCCTCCGCTGTGGTGAGGCCTCACCTGGGGCCCCCAACATCAGAAGGATGTGGAGCTGCTGGAGCAAGTCTAGAGAAGGGCCACGAAGTTGATAAGAGGATAGGAGCACTTGCCCTTTGAAACCAGACTGAGGAAGTTGGGGCAGTTCAGCCTAGAGAAGAGAAGGTTGTGTGGAGACCCCACGCTAACCTTCCGGTGTCTGAAGGGTCCTACAAGGAAGTCAGAGAGGGACACTTGGTCAGGAGCTGTAGTACAGCACAAGGAATAATGGGTACAAACGAAAAGGGGGACATTTAGATGAGATATTTTGAAAGAAATTCTTCACTGTGCAGGTGGCGAGACACTGGAACAGATTTCTCTGGAACGTTATGGATGCCCCAACCTTGGAAGTGTTCAAGGCCAGGCTGGATAAGGCCATGAGCAACATGGTCTGGTGGGAGGTGTCCCTGCCCACGGAAGGGGTGTTGGGATTAGGGGATCTTTAAGGTCCCTACCAGACTCTTAACACTTGATTATTTGATGCTTGCCCTCAGACCTGAACAGAAGCTCCTGGCAACAGAGAAGCAGTGCTCACTTTGGCCTCCTGTGTTTGCAGGTGCATGTTTTAAATTTTAGTAATTGTAGCACCTGCTGTCACTGAACCACATGTTTATTTCAGAGTGTGGTTAGAGAGAAGAGTAAATGTGAGTACTGTGATTCTGTGAATAAAGATAGTAAAGGAACTGTCATGAGACAGAGTTTGGAGGCAGGAGAGGTGTCTCTAGAAGACTGATTAACAAAGTCTTAAAAGTGTTTCACGGTGTGGTGTACTCTGTTGAAGTGAATGGATAAACAGTGCTGAAATGACAGAAGTCAAAAAGCAGTCTGCAGTGATTGTGACAGTGCTAGGCTAATGCTGATATTTTCCAAAAATCTCCCAAGTACACGCAAGAGAGAAGGGAAAAATCAAAACTTCTGGGGAAATGAGAGAAGAGGGAAGGCATGTTAAAAGAAAGACACAAAAATAGAACCTTTGTTTAGAGATGTTGGACACTGACAATAAAAGTGATATAAGCACTTTTCTTGGTCAGCAGAGATTACTTTAAATTCAAGGAGAATATCAAGCTTCCATATTTCAATATAAGATTTACACATATGACATTTTATAATTTTGAGTTCATTGTTGTTTTATTAACAGAGACCTAATTTGACAAGGGTTTGATTAGTATGTGAGAGATACTGGTGTGTTTTTGCATCCCTTTAAACACATTAACTCAATATTTCAGTTAGTATAATTGCATCAATGCAGACACTAAAATTTCACTTAGAAGATAGGAGTTTCATGTTACTTCTGCAGTGTATTGAAAACGTGTTAGTTTATATGTAGTGGTTCTATAAGCCTGGTTAGTAAAAATAAAAAAAAACTTACCAACACAATGAATTAGGAACTTTTAAAAACAGTTGGTTACTGAGTTGTATTAAAGCCCATGTCATACTGAGTAATATCTTGATGGAGTTAGGACCATATGTGGTATTTAGGAAAGAGTGACTAAGGAGTAGGAAGGGAAACTTAAAAGCAGAGAAGTTAATTGGAGATACTTAGTCACTAAAATCAACAGTAACATAATTGATAAAGAATTGCTTTAAGCTTTTCTTATAATTGAAATTCAACCCATTTGAATTGAGAATTTTAGAGTTCTTTAATTGGAGTGCTTTATATGGAGTGAAATGGCATAAAGATGGTTTATTGTGACCTTTCTGTAACAAGACAAGAAAAAAATGCTACAGGATTTCTGCTGTAATTCTCTAATCAATCTTTTTTTTTTCTTTGTCCCCCCCCTCAATATGCAGAATGTCAGTGGCTGCTTACTGTGTATTTTGCTACAGAAAAATAGGAACCTCTGGTCCAGCCACAAAAAAACATCTACCCTGGAATGATATCAGTAAGTACAGTTCATTATGTATTAATCTGAAGCATTAATAAAAAGGAATGACATGCCACCGTGCATAATGAAATTATACTTAAGTTTTAAGTCCTTGAATACTTAGCAATTAAAAGCTGTTTGTCCCTACTCCCTGCTTCTGACCTTGCTTTGCATAGTATGATATGTAATATGACACCAGCAGTTCATCTGGTAACAGATAGGAACAGTAGATGAGGGTCTTTCCTAACTAAGTGTGATCTCCTTATACTGTCTTCAATTCCACTTGTATCTGACTTTTTTGGTAATATGTAGATCCATGAAATAGTTGCATTCATAACAGTGAATAAAGCTTGTTTCTATTATTTATTTTTCCTTACTTACTTTAAGCACTGCTTTCTTTGTTTTCTCTGTTTTCTTTGGTGCCTTTGGCATATAATGACAATTCTTACAATTCTGAAATTTATTTCGGAGCATTAAAGATAGGATATTTCAATTTCTGCTCTACAGGAAGCATTGCAATTTTTTTCTTCTTCAAATTTCTCTGCCAGTTATTTCTACAACGTGTAGCTGCTGCCTATTGTCTGCGTGCAAAATTCTTATGGCCTGACAAAGATGGAAGCTGGCAGCAGTGGTTGTGGGCAAATCTCCCAATTCATGCTGAGGAAAAGAAATTATTCATGATGGGTGGGATGTGTTCCATTGGTTTCACTGCCACTGGTAATGATAAGAGTTTCTCTGTATAGAGATCCCTATATCCCAATAATCAGATCAACTTTGTAAATACGAAGTAACTGAAATCTGGAAGGAGTCATTAGGCTTAAAAGGCAAATTGTTGCAAGTAGCATGTATTTATTATCTGTTTGCTTTATAAATTAGATTCAATTGAATTCTTTCTTAAAATATGTTTTCTTTTGGAGACTCTGCAAGACTTCTCCAAGAACATACATAGTCCTGTATGTAATAATATACATTGAAGAAATAGCTGCAACATGTAAAAAAAAGTTAACCCCTTAAAATTATTTAGAGTTCCAAATCGCTGCTAGTGTTACAGGCAGAGGAAGTTTACTGTTGATTCTGGTAGCTGAGCAATGAATGCAATTGAGAGGTAGCAATATTCAAAGTAAATAGCACTGACAGGATACATGTTTTATCATCTTGTTTAGCAGAGCAGGAAATCTGAATCAAGTAATATTTTCTCCAGTTGTAAATTTTGATTAACAGTTTCTTGAAAGCTAGAGAGCAATAGAAAATTTTTTAAAACTTGGTCATACTGGTTGGTATTCTTACTGTCTGATAATCAAATGGTGACTGTTTATATTGAAGTGATGTACACAACTTTGTTTGACATTTGATTTTAATTTTTTCAAGGAAAAATTGCAAAGGTAACTGGATCGCTTATTCTAGGGTAAGTTGTAACTGATGAGCATATATGTAACTTATGGATACAGCTAAAATTTTAATATCTTTCAAAAAATATTATAATATTAGGAAATGTTAGACATGGTAGAATATAGTTTTGAAGCACAGTTTCTGATAGTTATAACTTATTTCAAGTATTTTATAGCATTTTCTCTACTTTGCAAACTCAAAATAATCTGCAGACTTATATTTTGTAAAATCTGGATGATTTATACCAATGTGATTTCTGTTTTTTTTCATTATATTGTTTTAGTTGATATTCATATGCAGTTTTCTTTTCTTTAAAGAGGTTTTGTATTCATTACATATGAAGTCCTGTCCTTAAATAAGTTACTGAAAATTGATACTCAAGCTCTACATCAAGAAAAACTTAAATCCTATGTATACGTACGTACAGCTTCTCTAACTCCAAGTGAATATCAAGGTAAGATGCATAATTGTTTGGGCTCTAAAAACAGAATTCTAAGAGAATAGAATGTTTCTGGAAGTCACCCTTATATAACAAGTAAAGTTGCGTTTCCTGAAATTTGTTACCACGAAATGTCACCAAATTTATTTTAAGCTGCTGGCTGGTTTGTTTCTTTTTTTTTTTTTTAAAGATAGTTCTTTCTATACATAGCTCTCTATATATGAGATAATTCCCTTTATAGAATGTCTATATGTATATGTGTGTGTATTTCTTTTTCCATATATTTACGAAAAATGATGTGAGGGAACTGTCTTTCAGACTTCCAGTAATATAAAAATACTCTTGTAGGGATTACATACAAAGCCAGAAAAGAAATCCATAAAGCAGTGAGGAGAATTCTAGAAACAGAAGCTAAAATCTTCCAGAGACCTTTTAATGGTAGGTACTGAAAGCAGGACTTTATCTATGATTATTGCTTTTTAACAGTAAGAAGTAGGGCAATTAGGAAGTGACTTTCTCACAAAATTAACATGTTCTTTTGTTCTTGAAACAGTGATCATATAGATTATAATTTCTATATTTATATGGATTATCAGTCAGTTGTCTATTTTCTGTGTATTAAAACAATTTCTTTTCTTAAATAAATGAAAGTGATGGTTAAGAGGAGATTTGAGGGTTGGTTTTTTCCTTGTTCCAGAAGAGATTTAAAAGTTAAGATACCAAGTTAATATTTGATAGAATTTTTTTGTAAAAAAGGTGTTTGTGGGATGAAATACTCTGAAAATTTCGCTTTAGAAATGTATACTTTCATCGAAATTGGCATTATTAACTGAAAGAAGCGCAGTTTTTTGGAACAGTGTTGCTGCTTTTTCAAGTAATTTGAAACAAGAATTTCATTTGTATCAGAAACTGTGCCCCTGAGGCATACTGTCTCTTCTCATTTAACTCTCAGTTAAATGATTATAGCAAGTGCATCTCCACTGTCATCTTATGAAATTAATTCTTCAAGGTCAGAGCGTCAAGAGTTTCCAATAATTTGCAGCTCCTCCTGGTAATTCTGGTTGATAAGCGCCAACCAGGAGTTGTGTGTATCACATAGATACATTAAATATCAATTTGATGCCACTAGAATGAGTCAAACTCAGCATTTGAGGATCAGCATTTTACTGATGTAATTCTGTCATTGTTTATTGTACTAATTTAAGGTTAAAATGTCACACTCTAAATCGCTGTGAACAAGTAATATTCAAATATTAAAAAGATTACATATTTCCTTACTTCACAAATAGAAATGTGGCTGGTTAAAATGCTTATAATAATAACTTGGATTTCATTTGTTTCTTGGTCAAAGAACAATTCAGTACCTTTGATGGAGAAGATCATGAGTGTGCCTTATGGCTTCTCTTAAAGAGAAGTCAGTCAGAAGACAAAGCAATCCGGCTGCAGGCTGTACAAGACCTGGCAAGCAACAGTCACTGGCATGGTAATGTATGCTGATGCCTCATTTGTCCCAGAAATTCCAACGAGTCTCAGTTAGTTGTTCCAAGTCTGCTGACAGCATAAAGAAAAGCGAGTAGCTGCAAGAAGCATAAATATGCTCTGAAACTTGATCTAAAACGTTGGGGAGTTATTTACATTTCAAATAGCTGTTCTTTGCTAATACCCTGACACAGTGCAAGTATCTGCGGGGCAGGCCTTTCTCTGTTTCCCCACCAGAGGATTGTAACCATTGCTGTGGCATGGGAGAGCAGTTCATGCTCTTTAGTTCCTTGGATTTTCTGTTGGGATTGCTAATGCAGTCACAAGTTTTGGCAGTGATCTTTTAATAAGCCTCTGTAGGAGTAAGGTTTAGTCTGTGGTTAAGTTAATAAACATTGGTTAGGAGCTGATAGGTAGTAATGACAAACCAGAGGTAGAGGGCTTGTATGTGCAAACATTATCTGTAGGTCATTTTTTGTCCTAGTTATTATTTAATAGTAATAAGTTCTTCCTCTTGCTTTAGCAGCTAATATCCTTGAAACCCCAAGTAAAGGGGAAGTGTGTGTATGTGTGTTTGTGTTTCCTTCTCTCTCCTTCATCACCAGCCTACATAAACTAGGTGACATTCTATTCTGGACTCTCATTTTGGTAATTTAGTTGTGGATCTTTCCACACCATGGGATTTATCTTGTTTCAAATTGCCTCTTTAAAGTTCTAAATAATTTCCACAGGAAATTTACACCAGCAAACTCTCTGTGAAAATGTTTGAAAGCTAGGCTGTACAAAACTGAGCTTTGTCTTTTGTAGATGAATAGTGGTAGCAGGTGATTTCAGAGCATAAGATGTCCAGTATCAGGAATCCAGTTGTCTTTTGTTATCTCCCTTTCTCTGTAGTGCTCATTCTAGTATTTGGACGTTTCACAAACACTAATTATTCTTACCAACTGCCTCATGAGAGAAACAAGCATTTTTTTAACCTGATACTTCAAAGCCAAGTCAAAGAGAGTTTAGGACTGAAAGTATGCTAATTTTTAACAACTAGGACAAAATGTTCAGCTCGGACTAAAGTGTTCAGCTCCAGTGAGTTCAGTGTGCAGGTATAAATTATCTCCACCAAAGGAAAAGTGTTGCAAATCTATGACTGTGAAAAATATATTTTAAATGGCTTGTTAGATTTGTTCTAGAATTGTATAACAGTAACAGGAATAGAAGCAAATTTTTGTAGAAAAAAGTGTTGATCCACTTCAAGGTTATATTTTCTTTTCCTTCAGGTTGCCACTGAATTATCAAACTGGCCTATAATGAGCAGTTACAGGTAGTGTCCAGGTGTATTTCAGCTCAGTGTAGTGCTGGTCTAATATGCAGTTTTTAACTTTTGGAATTTGTGGTTAGAAAATCAAAGGGTTTTTTTAAGTAGATTGCAAAAAGATGGTTCTCCTTTTCAAATATATTTACAAACTAGATCACAAGCTACATTTAAAATAAAATTAGGTATTTAAGGTTAGTTTTAACCCTAACATTGAAATTTTTGTACAACAGATTATCAGTATGGCACAGTTGCTCAAACCTGTGATCAGAGGACTGCTATAGGTTTGGCTCGATCCAAAGATGTCGACCTTCGTTTTTTCCTGCCTCCACCACCATTGCCAAAAATAAAGACTGTAAGTAAAGGAAAAGTAGGTATTAGATGATTCTTAGTTGCTTGCTTTTTTTACTGCTTTTGTTGTTAACTGTTGAAAGTGAAGTTCTTCTAAAGTAACTGACTAGTATTAAAATACCAAAATACAGAACTGTAATATATGCTATACTCCTGGGGTATATCTGCATTAGGGAGTGGCAGGATGGAAAGAAATAATGTTGGAAACATTGATCAATTATTATTCTTGGACTGTAAATCCACGTGACATATTTACAAGCAGTGAAGTGTGAGCCAGTTACGAGTCTGACAGATGCACTGCTTGTCTCTATCCAGTAGGCAGTGTGAAGAAATCATCCTGGACTGTCTTGTTGACACTGACAGAATCCTACACACAGACCATGCTCCTGGAGGCCTTTGCGTCCTCAGTACTACTGTGGTGCTCTGCTGTAGGCCCACCTCTTCACTGCCAGCTTTTAGGGGGCTAGCAGGTCGGATAAATTTGGCCTTGCTTTATTTTTAAGTTAATTTTTAACACATTTTAAATATTTGTGTATATATTATATATATGATGGTCTGAGGAGTCATACTATGAGCATCTTCAATAAATAGGACTGGTGTATGAAGTATAATATACAAGGTGTTTAGTAGTGCTAATAGAATGAATAGGGACAGAAGGCCCTGTCAGAAAATACCTGTGTATCTTAACCAACTAACTCTGAATATCAGCTTTGATTGGGTGTGATAGTCTCAGTTTTTGCTTTCTTGCCTTTGTAATGTTATGTGATAGTGGATCTGTACCTGTCAGTCCTTAAATACTAGGTTACGCTATGATTGTGGGTATATTTTTACAACAGTATTGATTGCTAGGTGATTGAAGCTAGGAGTTGCCAATCTGCTGCTTAGGGAAATTGAAGCAAATCATTGGGGCAACTCTACGCAGGTAAGTCTCCATCTCTGATTTTATCAAGGAATTAGAATAACAGCAAGTTCAATGACTATGGGCAAAGAAGATTACTTTTTGAATCTATCAATCAATATATGGATTGTTAAACAAATACTTACATTATTTTTTTAGGCGAAACCTTAAAAGAGGTGTATTTATTTTTAGTAGCAATTTATACATTCATTTTAATGGAGCAGCACCAAAAGCACAGCATCAAAAGTTGTCAAAAGAGGATGGTGATTGTCCCACTCTGCTCTGCACTGGTGTGGCCTTGCCTTGAACACTGTGTGCAGTTTTGGGCACCACGGTATAAAAAAGACATTATGCTACTAGAGTGTCCAAAGGAGGGCAACAAAGATGGTGAAGGGCCTTGAGGAGAAGCCATATGAGGAGTGGCTGAGGTCACTTAGTCTGTTCAGCCTGAAGGAGACTGAGGGGAGACCATTGCAGTTACAGCTTCCTCCTGAGGGGAAGAGGATGGGCAGACACTGATCTCTTCATGCTGGGTCCCAAGGGAACGGCCTGAAGTTCTGTCAGGGAAGGTTTAGGTTGGATATCATGAAAAGTTTCTCACCCAGAGGGTGGTTGAGCAATGGAACAGGCTCCCCAGGGTAGTCATGGCAGAATTCAAGTAGCTTTTGGACAATGCTCTCAGGCACATGGTGTGATTTTTAGGGTGGTCTTGTGCAGGATCAGGAGTTGGACTTCTATGATTACTGTGGGTCACTTGCAACTCCAAGTATTTTATAATTCTGTGAAAATTTCTTTGTAGTTAAGGGTAAACTTTTCAGTTTGCTCTGCCAAGAGCAACTGGTTTTTCTTTGGAACCGTTAGAATAAGGTCATCAAAATATGAAGTGTAGGGCTCGCTTTTTATCATTTATTTGGTGGTTTTGTAGTTAATCAGTTTCCAAAGTCTTTGCAGATAAAACTATTAAACTGAAGTTGCAGAGCACTTAAGTCCAGGTCTCATATTTTATAGCCTCATTACTATGGCTGTTTCCATTATTTCAAATATTTCTCTCTTCTGTGTTTTGCTTCATGCTTTGAACAAAATAACCTAAAAGCTGTTTGTGCTTACTTCTCACAGGATTATCCCATAGAAGATGAACTTCGCTTGTTGTTGGTATCTTTACCTCAGTCTGGTCTTGATCCATGTGTCCAGTACTTCACATCTCTTGCATTACGTGAAAGTAGCCAGACTCTTGCTGCACAAAGGGTGAGTTTCCATCTGCAGAGCAGAACTGTCTGGGTTCTTTGTTCCTGAAGAGCTCGAAAATAAATCTTTTTCCATATTTTTGATCATTGTAAGAGGAAGAGAAATACAGACACTTTGTGATTGCAGAACATGAGCAAAATCTTTTGTAACTAGTCTGTCTGCTTGAAAGCTTGTTTATATTCCCCAGCTGTACTAGTTGAAAGGTGTAGTTAGATATCTTACAAGCCTTCCCATTAAGCAGACATTTCAACACTCTGTCCAAAACATTCCTTCCCCTTGTAGTGCTCATAAAATGATTTTTCACACTTCATCTTACTTTGTTCGAATGTTCTTTTACTGATGAAATCATTAAACTTCTCTTAAGTCTCTTGCAAAATGGTAGTTGTTAGCACACCTTAAATAGTAAACTCTACTAAGTTATATCACACGAAAGTCCCTCTCTGAAATAAGTCCCTGTTACTGAACCAGAATTGGAGTAGTCTATGGTCTGTTTGGACCTGGATCTAGGAATTCTTCAACTGTGTCTGTGCAACAACTTCCTAAGTGGCTTTAGGAATGTCATTTAAAGTTTCAATATTGTTTAAAAATAATAATCGTGTCAGTTTCATCCACTCTCTCTTGTGAATTTTCTATTTTGTTGTTTAAAAGTTCTGACTTCCTTAATCATCGATTGTTATTTTTTATAAGATGCAATAACAAAAATGAATGTCATTTTAATAACAATGCTTGTCAGTCTTCATTTAGAGTTTTCAGAGTGCAATAACTCTTTATTTTCTATGACAGAGTTATGTGTGCTATTTTTACACTATCACTCCTTTACTGTTTTCACAGCCAGAGCTCGTGCTACAAAGGGAGCTTTGGTAAGACACCACACTTGGAAGTATTTTGATTTTTATTGAGGTTATGTTGGTCTTTCTGCTGCGTGATTGAGAGACTGGTCTTCTGAGGCCGTGTCACATATTGAAGACCTTTCTTCCTCCTCCTCTAAGTTTTGCAAATCTAGAGTTAATCTGATTCTTGCTTTTTTATGCTTAAGCAAATGATCTTAAAAGATGACATTCATTAACAAAGTGAAAATACTACATTTTTCCCCTTTATTGTATGTTTTGAAGTTAATAGACTAAGGAGACTACATACTGAAAATCTAGTTAATATTTCTACTTAAAAATAGTAAATATTTTTGTGACGTACCCTTGTGTAATTTTTACATTTTGTGAAGTGCATGCATGCTGTGCACTCTTTACAGCAATTTCTATAGATCATTACACACTTAACACTCTAGATTAGAAATCCTTTTATAATGTAACCATTTGAAATCTGTTACTGTTTGTACGGTTTTTCATTTCAGGGAGGCTTATGGTGTTTTGGAGGAAATGGACTTCCATATTGTGAGACATTGAGTAAAATCCCTTCAGAGACAGTGGAACTCTTTTGCTTGCAGGCTTTAGTACAGCATTCTAAGGTAATTTGTCTTTAAACTGTAACTGAAAAGCTAGATTTATAGACATTGCTTTCTAATACACTCTCATGTATTGGGAAGGAGTTGGTATTTCCTTGTGTCCTAGCCCTTTCTCCTTCTGTATGTATGTTTAAACTACTGAGACTGGTGTGAAATTAACACACTCCTGTAACAAAGTAGGTTTTTTTCTCATGGGGAAGTGTATGTAAGTTTTGTTTTTCTATCTAATTCACCCGTACAAGTTCCCCTGTACTATATCTGTATGTATCTTTCAAGAGATAAAAGAGTAGCTATGAGGCTCTAATGCCAGGTTTTCACAAAGCAAAATAGTGTCATGACTTCACTCTAATGAGAAACCAGAACAGAATGCAAACTTTACCCATGCAAAGGTATCCTTTGGGCAGAATTTGCACAGGAAGCAGCTAATACTGGCCTTCCCAGGACCACTCTGTTTTTTGTGGACACAGACGAAGAGTATGGAAGACATTTTATAACAGTGATGCTTCTTGTTTCCTATTGCTACTTTCTTCTGTGTACACTTAATTGTTCAGAAGCCTAGAACACTGAAGAAGTGTTGAGAATGCCAAATGGTTACCGATAGTTTGGATGGATAAAGTGCAGTTTCCCGTATTCTTTTCACATCTTCCATATACATAGAAATTCTGATTTAATCTAGAATTTGTTATATTCTAGATTTTCAATTTAAGCCATTTGTGATTGTACTCATTCTAAATGCCTGTTGAAAGTCACAGACTTGAGGGTATCAGGAGTTCCAAAGCTACCACTTTCATATTCATCTGGACTAAATTGTTGCCCTTAGGGTCAGCAGTATGATAGCAGTACTATTTGGAATATAAAAAAACTTTTTCATTTCAAAGAGAAGGAATTATAATGATTGCATTTGGGTAATGGACAAGTGGTTCTGGTTGAGATAGTGCTTTAGCAAATGCAGACAATTGACCTGTTCAGACTCTCACTTGAGTTGAAATTTGATCATGCCAAGCAGAGACCATTAAATCTCCCTCAGACATGAAGAAGGGTAGAGAGATTTTACTCAAAGGTTTTCATGTTGTCAATTCATAGGAATTACGCATTTTGCATATTAAAATATCCATTTCCTCTACAAATATGGTATAATAAATTCTAGATTAATAATAATTCCTATACAACAAGGGCTGAGTTATACCCGCTTTTAAAACTCCCTAATTTATGAATTAACAGCATCTAAAACACCTTTTGCAGAACATCTATTTATTGTCACTGTATTTGCTGTGTAATGCCAGATTTCTTCTCACTGTGATAAAATTGAAGCTAAAGGAGGCCTCCAGCTACTGCAGAGGATATACCAGCTACGTAAAGATTCAGCAAAGATACAGAGGAACATAATCCGCATTATTGGGAATATGGCTTTGGATGAACGTCTTCACTCATCCATAGTACGTGCAGGTAAAAGGAAATCTGTCTCAGTGGTAGATTTCTACTCCAAAAGTTTCAGATCAATAAATAAAATAAATAAATAGAAAATACCTATATGCTCTTCTATAAATCCAAGCTGATGTCTGCCTGTTAAACACAGTATGCATTTTTACGCAAAGGCACAAGAAAAGACACTGAGGATGGTTAAAAATTTTCAGTGGCTGTGATATGAAGAACAAATAACTAGACTAAGACAGCATAGAAAAAGCAACTGAAAAAGAATATGATAGAGATTTATAAAATTCTCTTCATCAGCATAGAGAAGGCGAAGAGGGAATGGTCATCTGCTGTTTGTTGTAATGGAAGACCAAAGGTTCTTGTACATTAAATTATAGAGGGACAGAACAAGTAAGTGGTATTTCCATATACTGCATGACCAAAAAAAAGCTTGCCACAAAGCATTATGATAGTTGAAGACTCACAAAGCTTCATAGAGTGATGAGACAAATTCATAAAAAGAAAAATCCATAAAGTTCTGCACATGGAAACCAAGTTGACTACAGAAAATCCAAGGGTATAGACTAGAATCAGAACTGTGTAATTGTCCTTCTATTACTCTATTCTTATATTGTTCTGCAGCTTCCATACTGCTCACTTCTGACAAAAGGCAGCTGGACTGTAAAGGCCTTTGTCCTGAGCTCTGGCAACATTCTTGAATTCTAATGATTGTTGAAACTGTACATGTAGAAGAGATTGAAACAGGAGAGTCAGCAGCTCCCTGGGACAGCTCTCAGTACAAAAGAAATTTTAAACAGTGAATCAAACTCCAGAGATGAGCAGTCAGATGCTGCTAGTCCAGAGTTGATAAAGCTTCCCTTTTATTGCTGGAGGATGCATAAGAAGAAAGAACCTCTAAGGCTCTTTTTCCTGCAAAAACCTTTGGCATAGGAAGAAGAAGAAGAAAAACAGTAATGCACTGTGTAGTAACTGTGATGGGGTATCTGAGGGAAGAACACTTACTTTTGATTCTGAACAGGTTTTTTTTGACTCTTCATCTTGGCTCATTTAAGAAAAATGCAATACCAGAGACCAAGCTAGTTTTAGTTAGACTGTCTTGGCAGTCTTCCATTGTGTTTGGAGAACTGAAAGTAGACTTTAAGACAATATTCTTCTTAAGTGCAACTTTCACAGTGATCAGCATATATTTTGCTTAGAAACATTATTTAAATACATTATTCTTTAAAAAAATTATAGTCCTCAAAGGTCTTAGCAGTTTTGTTTGTTTAAGGCAAAACACAAATGTTAATTTGTTCTTTTCTTCAGTCTACAGTAAACAGTCTTGAGTTAGCAGCTTACTGACTATACCAGTAGCAACATAATGTACATGGTTTTGAAACAATGCTCATGAAGTAAATTCCCAGGTTTTATTTATGGACTTGACTGTAATGTAACTGTGATTTATAGGCTGCTTTTGCTAGCAGCAATAAGATTTATCAGGATTTTAAAGAAACATGTGCATATACACTTAAAAAGATATTCCATTATATTTCTCATTAGTCTGTGACAATTCCCATCCATGTTGAAGAAAATTTTACCCCTTAGGTAGAGTATCATAAAATGTTTGTAAATCATGGTATCTTTGACTTAAAATTTTATTGAGGATTGTATCCAATTTAATTGTCTTTTGTTTCTAGCATATGAACAGTATATATATTTTAGGATAGCAAAGATAATTTAATCACATAAAGAGTTTTTCTTATGCTGGATTTTAAAATTCAAAATTATTGTACTTTCATGGCAAGCATCATTTATTTATTTGCTATTGCTCCTGTAGGTTGTTTTTTATGCCCTTCTTATGCTTTAAGCTTCATTGTCTCCCTCTTCCTGGCATTTTACCTGCAAAAAGAGATCTGAGATCTGCTCTTGCTGCTGATGTACTAACCTGCTGATACACTTTCTTTTTCATCTGAGAAGGGGTTCTCCTTCAGGTCATAAGCTGAGTAGTAGTAAAATACATCTGAATTGTTGAATTTAGGAGATTCCACTTACCTAGCCTTGACTTTCCTGACGTAAAGAGCAGATTGAAGTAATTTGTTTTGACATTACCATTCTTAAGTTTTAACATCTATTTTCAGATGTATAGTTTGATGGTTGATGTTTCTTTTAGTTAACCTGCCACTTCATTTTCTCAATGTAGGTTGGGTTTCTGTCCTTGCTGAAGTAATGAAATCTCCACACATCATTCAGTCTTCTCATGCATCCAGAGCTTTGGCTAATCTAGACAGGGACACGGTGAAAGAAAAATATCCAGATGGTGTTTATGTCTTACATCCACAATATCGTAGCAGGTAAAGTAGGAGTCATTGTACATGCTGTACTTGGAGCTACTTGTTCTACTGTTCTGTTAGGAAACTTTGGAAAAGTTGACGTCAGTGCTGCTGTACTGATGTTACCTTGCCCCTCCTGTTCTTTGGTGGATTGAAAGGACTGAATTTAGGTTCTCAAGCAGAAGAACAGTAGAAGTGGTTGGAGCAGTCCATAGGTGTGGACAGAGTATTACTGTAATGCATGGAAAATATGAACACAAAACATGAAATTAATTACTGCTTTGTGCGGGTTGCAACTGTTTAACCTTTGCACTTCATCTTGGGATACAGTGCCTTGTAATTATTCTACTGGCAACAGCACATGTTGGCCTAAGATGCAGTAAATTTTCGTCCTTAGTAATAGTGATTGTGTTTCTGGGACTAAAGCAGTCTCCAGCGTGGGTGTCACTTGGTAGCACCCATTCCCTGGATCATTGGTGTTACTCCAGTTACCGTGAAGATCTAATGTGATGCTAAGGCTGGAGCTACCAAGCTGCATGAACAGTAGCTGGTGGAAAAGGTGTTTTTCATTATAGAAAATTATGATTTGTGAGGTATGATTTCCATAACTCATTTTATATCTTTCTTCTGTGTGGTTCCCTAGTTTTTGTTTTTATCTAAGTATGCTCTTTGAAATATCATGACATGTTGTCCATAAGATAAGAAATTGCATGTAGTGTTAAAAAAAGCATTTTGGCATCCCCTAGGCTAAAAGTTCCAATTTGCTAAAAGAGCATGTACCACATATCTCTTAAAATTTCCTTTTGGTTGATCAGCCAGCCTATCAGAGCAGACATCCTTTTTGTTCATGGTCTTCTGGGAGCAGCATTTAAAACCTGGCGACAGCAAGACATTGACCGGCATTTGGATAAAAAAGCCTCAGGAGGGGAAGAGGGCTATATTCAGTGCTGGCCAAAGGTAAAAAGACAGTAATGTTTTCACATGTGGCTGCTGTTTTCTCATTCATGAGAGCTGTCCAGAGCATCTAGAAGGACATTGTCTGGCAGATGTCTTTTTTTAATTCAATTACTTGTAATTTGGCAGTTTTCAAGTTCCTGATGATAAGTTTTTGTTAATGAGTTGTTTGGTGTTCTTGCAAAGAAAAATCCCTGCTAAGTTTTATATTCTCAACATCATTCACATGATAGTGAAAGAGGAGGCAATGGCAACTTTCCTTATGCTCTCTCTTTCTTTTTTTTTTTTTTTTGAATGTTATTGCTGAGGAAAAGATTTATAGAATAACATTTTAAATTAAGTTCCCTTTCTTACCCAGGTATCTGAGTACCTTATTTTGTGCAGATTGCTATTTAAGTATTGTTGGTGAATAAGTAATTACTGCTCCAAGTAAACTCACACTTGTAAAGCCACTAAAGTATCTCTGTGAAACTTGAACTAATCAGTCCTGTTAGTAATTTTAGTAACTCTTGTTTCACCCAGGAGAGGGAGCCAGGAATGCACGAGTTAGAGATGAATCTTTATTCTTTGCCTGCTTTGTGGCTCAGGAGCAATCTAGAGTTCACCAGCATATAACAAAATAATGATAATCCAGGTATAAAATGTACTTGGGGATTAACTGAAGGGCAAAAGTCTTGCTTGATGTTGTCCCCATAGTAATATATTTTCTCCATTGCTTTCAAGAGTTTAAGTACCTCAATTATAAGCTTCTTTGGTTTTACTTTTCTTTAATTTAGACATGGCTTGCTTCAGACTGTCCTTCCCTTAGAATCATATCTGTGGAGTATGACACCCATTTGAGTGACTGGAAAGCAAAATGTCCTGTTGAGGCTCACAGGTAACAAATGCAGTATCTGCAATTTGGAGGGGGGGCAGGACATAGACCTGTAAAACTCATCCTTGGGATCACCTAGTGTGAAAGAGTAAATTTTACTTTTCCTGTTACTTTGAAAAATCAAATTAGGAAAAATATTAAGTATAGTCGTGGTATGCTTAAGTTTTTAGCCTCATAGATAGCTACATGTGGCAGTTTCATGAATTCTTACAGTCTGTTCTGCTTCATGTTAAGGGAAACAATTATGCTGTTAGTTAATGAAAATACAGCACCAACTTTATATCTTAAGGGGTGTTTTTTAAAGTGACACAATAATGCTTCATAAGCTCAGCAAAAAATCACTATGCTGTGGGTTTATACTCCTGATAAAATGAAGCATATATTTTCATAGTATCATTTAGGTTAGATAAGACCCTTCAGATGATCAAGTACAACCATTAACCCAGCACTGCCAAGGCCACCACAAAACAATGTTCCAAAGTGCCACATCCACATGCCTTTTAAAAAACTTCAAGGAATGGGGACTCAACAAGTTCCTGGGAAGCCTGTTTCAGAGCTTCACAACCGTTTTGATGAAGTAAGTTTTCCTGGTATCCAACCTCAACCTTCCCTGGCACAACATAAGGCTGTTACCTCTCATCCTGTCACTGGTTGCCTGGGAAAAGAGGCCAGCCCCTACACAGCTGTACCCCCCTTTCAGGTGGTTGTAGAGTGTGGTAAGGTTTTCCCTGGGTCTCCTTTTCTCCAGGCTAATCAATCCCAGTTTCTTCAGCCTCTCCTCATAGGGTTGTTCTCCAGACCCTTCACTGGCTCCACTGCCCTTCTCTGGATCTGATATAGAGCTTCAATGTCTTTGTGGTGGTGAAGGGCCCAAAACTGAGCATAGGACTCGAGGTGCTGCCTCACCAATCCCTTCCCTGGTCCTGCTGCCCATGCAATTTCTGATAAAAACATACTTTTATTAAAAAAAATGTTACTTTGATGATAAAATAAAATAACTGTATCTTATTCAGTCAGAGTGTAATTGCACTTGCCAGAGGACTGGTGTTTTTACTGACCTTAAACAGGGTAGGTCAGAGGAAGATGCTACCACCAAACATGTTGAAAAACAAAAACACTTTGACCCTGTAGAGGTTTTTTGTCTTGAACGGAATTTGGTAATTAAGTTCAGTGATCTTTAAATCAGAATCCTTCAAACGTTTATGCAGGTATTTAGACATGTAACTAGTACTGTAAATTTGACTTGTGTACTGCAGCAGAGGCGTGTGCATGGCTGCTTACAGGTTAAGAATATGAAAATTCATAATGTTTTTTGTGCAGGGAAGAAAAAAATTCAGCACATGTATAATAGACCGGGAACTTGGTACTTGTTCATTCCCTCCTCTTTCTGGCTGTACAAAAGATCAATGCAATTATTGCATTGAAAAAAATGTAAGCAGGGAGAAAATGAGGAACACGTGACTGTTAATGTGCCTATTTGGAATTAGGCAGAAAAATGGCAGTAAGAAGCATGTAGGTGGTTACCTGTGCAGATCCAAAGAAGACTGAAATTGGCTTTAAGTTGCACAGGGAGAGGTTTAGATTGGGTATTAGGAAGAAATTCTTCACTAAAAGCATTGTAAAGCCCTGGAAGAGGTTGTCCAGGGAAATAATCTAAAGACAGACAGATTAAGGCTCTTAGGGACATGGGTTTGTGGTGGACTTGGCTGTCCACTTTGGGCTAACAGTTGGACTCGATGATCTTACAGGTCTTTTTAACGTAAATGATTCTGTGATTCTAAGAAAACTCTTCTTGTGTCTGTCTGGAGTTAGTGTGTTAAAAGAAATAAACATATATTTCCTATTTTTTCCCCTAAGATAACATCTTCATTACAAAATGGAAAATAACATTACCTGCTATTTATGGTCACAACCATAATACTTGATAATTTTATAATTTTATATGGTTAATAATAAATGAAAGATATTGAAGATATTTTTAACTAGCAGGAACAGTGAGGTTGCAGTAGAAAAGCAGCCTTAGGTTTGCTCTTAAATGTAGAGTCTCATTCACTGCTTCAAAAGTGAATTTTTATGTCTCTCTGCTAGCCTAGAGCATACTGTTCAGCTGAAAAGACGCATTTGATTATTCTTTTCATATGTGTTATAAAGCAATTTCTAGTGAGAATGCTGCAGCCAATAGAGATGAAGTGAATTATTTTGCACAGTGGTTGCCCCCATATCCTGATGTTTTCATTACCCAAGGGCCTTCTGTGTTGGATTCTTGTTATACTGCAAGGAGTAATGTAAAGTGCAAATGTTGCACTTTCAAACTTGGATTGAGCATTGGTATTGGTTTTGGTTTGGTTCTACCTCAGATTAATTTTCAAACTTTAATGTGCAACTTATCCTTTCCAGACCTCAGTCTTCTCATTTATAAAATAGAGATTTATTGTTCTTTCATACTATTCCAGTACAAAGCATTTGGAGATTATTGTCTGGCAAGTGTAACTGACATTAGTTGTGTTTTTTTTTTTTTAATGTATTAGTTAATCATGCACTTAGTTTTGAGCATTGTTTAGCAAAGTATATGAGGTTTGTTCATGTTGCAGGGTGTAAAATTCATTATGTGTTGATGTTGCTTTAGAATAAAAGCTGTTTTGTTACAATGTGTAAATGAAACTATTTAAAACTCCAGAAAACAAGTTGTCAAGAAAACAGAAATGTTTGCTGAGCAAAATTAAAATAAAACTTTCTAGCAAGAGTGAGAAACTGAATTTAGCTCAATTCCCATTGTCCTTGTGAAGCCACCCTTACAAAAGTTGTTGGCCTTTTTCAATGTAGAAACAATAATTAAATAATTAATGTTTGTTTACCTAATTCAGTTGCATAAATGTGCGGCACTTTTAAAATTCATTGTGTTTTAACATTGCCTGTTAATCTGTCATGCTCCGTTATGCCTATGTTTATTTTTTCATTGCAGGAAGTCTATTGCTTTCAGGAGCAGTGAGCTGCTTGACAAGCTCAAAGCTGCTGGGATTGGAGACAGACCTCTGGTGTGGGTATCCCATAGCATGGGTGGTAAGCATGTTGCCTGTTTGATATATAGCATTTATTTGCATAAAGGATTTCAGAATAAGCCATTAACCAAATTCAGGTAGAAATGCAATTATTCAGTATAGTTTATGTAAAAAATTGGCAAAGACCTAAAAATGAAAAATAGATTTCTGCTCTCTCAATGCATTGTATTTAATAGCATATACATTTTGAAAGGATTTTTATTGCTGTTTGTTCTTACTGTGTTGATTTAAAAACTCAATGAGTTGAAATTCATGTAAATGGAAATCCAGAGGCAAAATTTTCTCCATGATCAGGCATATAGTAAATGTCATTAGCAATACATAAAGCAAATCAAAATTGGATTTGCATCATTCATTGACATTTTATATTGATGCTTCCTCAGGCGTGGTTTGGGTTTTTTTCAAGTTGAATCTTACATATTTGACAATATAAGGACTAATCAACCAAGGCAAGAATGTGGTTAGTTGTTTCATGGTTAATATAGCATGATCATTATTTCCCAGTGATTTAAATCCCTGCATTAATTCAGCTTTTATTGCCAGGTCTTCTAGTCAAAAAGATGCTGGTGGATGCTTCCAAGAATCCAGAAATGGATAAAATTGTAAACAACACCAGAGGAATCATATTTTATAGTGTACCTCACCATGGTTCCCAGCTGGCTGAATATTCTATAAATGCCAGATATCTCCTCTTCCCATCTGTGGAGGTTAAAGAGCTCAGCACGGGTACGTTCACTTTGCTACCATCTAGCAACAGGAACTCTGCTAATCTGTTCTTGGTGCTTTGGGTTTTTTCATTGTGCTGTCAGAAAAAGCTGGGTAAAAACAGCAAACCTCCTTTTTACATTTTGGGTTGTGTGTTGAATTATTGCAAGTTATTCTGAGTAGCTGTTTCATTTGATTGCAGAGGTGAGGGGAAAAGGGAGAGTCAGAACAAATTGTTGCATATGCTAGTTGGAAAAGGGGATTGCAAGCAAAATGCTACTCCTTTTACTGTCATAGTAATAAAAACATCTCTAGCAATGTAGTCTTGCCAGAAAAATGCTATAATCTTATAACACTGCAAAAATTATGTTGCTCTTTCTCAGATTCTCCTGCCCTTAAAGAGCTGAATGATGACTTCTTGTCTTTTGCCAAAGACAAGAAATTTTCAGTGCTGAGTTTTGCGGAAACCTTACCAACACACATAGGCAGCATGATAAAACTGCATGTTGTACCTGTGGAGTCAGCAGGTAAGTGAGAAGTAGTCATTTAATTCATTTATTTTGGTATATATTGATGTAAACATCAATAACGAGAAAGGGTTGTAGATACTATGGTAAAAAACCTAGAAAAATAAATCTATTTCCGTGTGGGGGTTTTTGTTTAAACTTTTGACTGAGCCTCCCTGCTGAGATCAGAAGCAGCTACATTTAGATCTTAGAATAGCAGTTGTTTGTTTTGATTTTTCTAGATTAGAGTAGCATTTGTTTAAAAAAGCAGGGTAGACCCCAGTCTAATGTTGGAGTCCATTCCTTTGGAATTATGAGAAGTTGTGGCTTATCTTTGTATAGGTAGGCTATGTAGTGTTCCAGATGCTTCTGCAAATTCCAGCTATTTTGTCATTTAAAAAACTAAGAAAGAAAATTAGTAAACTGCCAATGGAAGGAAAAAGTCACGAAGTTGGTTTTCAGTGTTAAGAATGCTTTACCTTCCACATCTTGTCAACTCCAGCAATAGAGTTTGCTTCCTGAAATAGAGTTCCTGCCATCTTTTTGCCTTTTGTAGAAGGGGAAACCAGACTTCTTTCCCCCCTTGCTTTTTATGTGTGTTCAACTTAGAAAATTCTTTTAAGTCTTATATTTTCCGTCTTTCTTTTGCACTGCCCAAGGTATCTGTAAAGCCAGAAACCATTGCTTTGTTAGGTTTTAGACGAGGCTTTCCAGCAGCTAAATCCATTAGCTTGAGTGCAAGGTTAGATACTCTGAAAAAGGTGGACTCTACATGCCTGTTTTTCTGAGTCACTATTTAGCAGTGTTTTTACAGTGTGTCCTCTTGAGCACCAATGTTTTGCAAAAATGTTGCCGATGCAATTATATTGGCAAGGACTGAAAAACTAGAGCTTTTTTGTTATTATTTAGCAAAATAATGTTTAAAAGAGGGCTGAATAACAGAAGGGGAATGGGTACTGTGCACTTGTAATTTTGTAGCACGTCTCTCCTCTTATAGGGATGACACCTAGTGCAGCACATGAGTGCTCTTGGAGACCTTTAGAGGACACATGGCTGTTCAGAACACAGGCTGATGAGCAGGAAGCTCCCTGTTTCTTGCATGTCTGCTTGGACACATGAAAGCAGAGCTTCATCCTGCTCTATTGTAATTTTATATGGTTAAAGACACAAAAGTCAAAGCAAAATGGAGGATTTCTCTAGATGATGAGTGAGTAGAGAATAAACTGGAATGTGGCAGTCATAGCATCCTAACTGGAAAGTTAGTAGTGAGGGCTGTCAAGAAAGAATAAATGCTGTAATGTGCCCAAAATCAGTAGCTGGAAATGGAATATTTGTGCTCTACAATTAAGCAGTGTAAATATTTCATTTACCTGGAAATGTACATAGTGATTTTGCAGTGTATTTCAGGTTCATTCTAGTCCAAATTTTAATGGCCATGTCAAAGTATTTGTGTAAGGAATATGGGCTATTAGTGGTGATCAGATTCAAGATACCATGCATTAAACTACATCCCTGCTCATATCAATGCTTAAACCTCAGTCAGGACTGTGCTATCAGTAAATGAAGTTTTGTTTCAGCAGAGTTGTCTGTATGGAGAAATGCACATTTGTGTATTTCAAACAAAGACAGTAGAACTCTGACCTAATGGTGTAGTGTGGCAGTGTGGGTTTTGTGGCAACACAGAGCTCTATCAGGCCATAACTGTGTGTACTGATGCTTTTAGCACATGAAAAAATAAAGATGAACAAAGAGTTTTATTGAAGATAGGAGAAGTTGCTTTTGAGAAATTGCTAATGCAAAATGTTCTTTTCAGCCTAGATCTTATGAACTCTGGTATTTCTCTCTTTTTTTCTTTTTTTTTTTCCCTTTCCCAGACATAGGAATTGGGGACCTTATTCCAGTGGATGTTAATCATCTAAATATTTGCAAGCCAAAGAAGAAGGATGCTTTCCTGTATCAACGTACACTGAAGTTCATTCAGGATGTTTTAGCCCAAGAACTGTGAGACTGAGGTTTTGCCATCCTTTCCTGCTTGTGTCCTGTGTTTGGTGTAACATAGAAACTTCTCCTAACATTTGCTAGGGGATCTGCAGAATTACAAGGGTGCTGTGTCAATAGTATCTGCTGCTGAACAATTTCCTGTACATCTTGAACTTTAGACACCTCTCCAATTTATTTCTCAAAATACATTCAAAACAAATACAAACTTGGCAAAACTAAAGTGTGTGCCCAGGGTATCTTCTTTTAGCAAAAACAAACCCAAGCTTACTTTGAAAGCAGGTAGATATACACTTGGGTTAAAGTCTTATAGAGAGGATTAGAAACAATTAAATGAGGTGGTTATTCGTTGTGTCAAAGGGGAGAAGCAGCATGTGGCTGCTGCAAAGTTTTGGTTTACTGTCCATATTAGGGCAACCTGACTGGAGCCTGAAAAAACAGTATTCAAGTGAATGAAGATGGCATTTTGGTCTAGTGGCCCAATTTTAGGAGATTTTGTCATTTGCTTTTTCATTTAATAGATCACCCAGATTGGTCAGCAGACACAGCATCTGTTTTTCTGCATGAGAAGAAGACAGGTTAGTAGCTGGCCTTACTTAGAAAATTGTCATTGTTTTAGTCTGTTTGTATTAATGAAAACAAAAGGAAAAAAATAATCTTCTTGTACGTTTCCCCCCTAATCTTAGCAACTTGTGAGATTGCTTTCCTTAGGACAGTGTGTATCTGGTCAGACAAGGCAGTTCTGTGCTTGTTCACATTGAAGATGTTTTTGATGGGCTCAGCTTTTCTGCTTTGCTCTTGAGACACACCAAGAAGTTGGTACATTCAAATACAGAAACTTTTCTGTAGTCGATTTAAAGAAGAGCATTGAAAATGCTCAGGTGGAGCACAACAAATGTAGGCCCTGACAAGAAAGCTAATGCTTAGAGTTTGGAGCTGAGGTAGAAAAAAGTAAAGCAGGAAAATTATCAGGTGCTTGTAAGGCCTCACTGGAAATTACCACAAATATTTTGGTTTCTTGGGGCCCAAATATATCTGTTGGTGTAGATACAGAGAAAAACAGCAGTGTCTTATTTGAGTTTGTTTAGGGTACCCTAACAGTACTAATGAGAAATCAGTATTTTTAGACAGATAAAAAAATTGCAATGCACAGTCACTTTTTTAAGTCTTAGATAGTTTGCACTGTGGTTAAAAGCAGCCTCATGTTATTTGGCCTCTTTACTTCCTTTCTTTACACCTGCATCCCTCTCTGAAAACAAAATAGGCTGTGTAAGGCTGTACTGCCTTTGCTGACCATTTGTTAAATAAGGTCTGTATTGATGACAGGCTTGAGGTGTCTCCTCACGTCACTCCTGTGAAATGGATCCAGTATTACTGTCCTTCAAATGAGGGCTGTGAAAGCTGCCAAGGAGGTGGGATGCACCTTGCAGTTCTGCATGGGCTTGGTGCCACGGGCACTGCAGTCCTGCCAGGTCCTGAGAGCAGCCCAGGAGGACACTGCAGCTCAAAATATACTTCTGGAAATTGAGGGAATTGTGAAGTAAAATTTACAAGAGCAGTACAGAGACTTTACGGCACTACAATGGCAAAAAGAGCATTTCCCCCCCAGCGGAGATGTAGGTAAAAACACTGCATGGCAGTATTTTGTATAGAAAATGTAACAGAGATGTCCTAATTTCTAAAGAGCTTTATATTTTTTACACTGTGGTTTAGACTTCAGAGTGTAAATATATTAGTACACTTTGTATTCACAGAGTAGAGTATGTGGGAGTATGCAGAATTCATGGTGAATAGACAAGACTTCTAATAACTGAATGCTTGTTTCATGTGACAAATCTATTGGTTTTAATAGACTCCTTTGGCTTACACAGATTCAGATCAGTGACATTAAACATTAATCTTAAGTAAATGCATCTATGTTTTGTAACTGGAATTCTTAAGGCAATGTTCTCCTTTTTGTAACTATTTATATATGTGTAACTTCTGAAACTAATATTTGGTGGGGCGATTGTTGGGTTGGGGTTTTATTTTTTTTTTAATATAGTAATAAAATGTGATTTAAAAATGTCTTGGATATGTCACAAAGTGTATTAAAGGTTAATGATCTGCCAGCTGAGTACTCTGGACCATGTTCATTTTTGTTAAAGGCCTGCATATTTTTTAGTCATTGTCTTGTGCTGGGAGAATGTAACATTACCCTTCACTTGGGTAAGAGGCACAGTGCTGGGGGGAGGCTGGTCAGGCGTTTTGCAAAACTGAGCAGTTTGTCTGTTGTGCTTTTGGATTTTGCAGGAGTGTCTTCTAAAGCTTGAGCACCAGACATCAGTTTGAGGGCCAGCGGGTCTGTGGCGTAGCATTCACGTCTGCTTCCCAGTAGGAATTGGATGGTTTTATACTTCCTGGGGTCACATTAATTGAGAGTAGTGTCCTTCTGTAAATTCTCAGGTCTCAAACTACACTCTTAATCCCACCTCAGCTGCAGGTATGGTGGGCAGGTTGTGTGTGAATTGTCTGAGGAGATGATGTTTCATCTCATCTGCACTGTGGTACTCAAGAGTAAAATAGATGGGAAGGGAGGGCTAAAAGAGGTTGGTATCTCTTGACCTTGTCCAACAGTCTGGTGTAACTGTGTTGGTGTTTCTAGCAGCAACAGCCACCACGTATTCAATTGCTGTGACTTGTGCTTCCTGGTGCTAGCCAGAGCAGCTGGCTGGAAATGAGAAATTTTCCATCTGGTAAAAAAGGCAATTCTGGATGAAAAGGGAAAAGCAAAAATGTTGGTTTTTGTCAGAGTGAAAATTCTAACCAATATTTTTGTTTGCTTTCTTTTTGTGTTTCAGTGGTAACCCCCCTAAAAATACTAAATCAGGCAGTTGCTTTACCAAGGAGAACCACTTACCCCAAACACAAATGCAGCAGAGCAACGAGGGTGCCTACTGCAACTTGAAGATGCAATACTGCAGGCCCTGGGCAAGCTCAGGTGGTGTCTTGCCAAAGCCTCACACATTAAAGCAGCAGACACTTGTAGACTTGTGTCTGGTAAATCATTCATACCTGGCTTCATACCTGCCATCAACAATTTTTGCCAAGTGCTGGGTTCATGACCGGAAAAATGTCACAGGATAACCATGGGATAACCACTCCCTACAACCTATTATGTGTCCCTGAGGACACTGATTTCCATTGATTATGTCCCAGTGAGGATGGGCAACAGAGCTGAAAACAGAGCTGTGCTGTGGGTTTCCTGGTTGTGGACATCAGGTAATAAGGGTTCAGGTTACTTGGCCTCTTTTCACATGGTGAGGCCTGGCTTAATCCCAAATGAGAAGGAATGAATCACTGCCTCCTGCAGTCTGAGTTTTCCGTAGTGATTTCCCAAACATGGAGCAAGTCTGGCTCTGCTTTGCTTCCTCTGACCATTGAAACTAAAACCAGGTCACAAGCTGGTCACAAGCTCCTGCTTGTGAGAAAACACTTGGCTGGGACGTTGGGCACCGGTGTGGAAGGTAATTTATTGAGACAGGAAATTCCTCATTCTGTGCTGTAACCTTTTCATCTGGACTCTCTGTCCCCTTCCCTTGATTTGCTGCAACTGAGCAATATCTGCTGTCACTGATAGCATAAACCAGTGAACTGCCGGGATTCATCCTTCAGTGGGCAGCTTGCCACAGACACAGACATAAGATAGAATGCTAAAGGCCACATCCGTCTCTTATTCAAGGAGAGTAATAAAGCAGATTTTATTTGACTTGTATAAATCCAGTTTAATTGGCTTTCCTGCTAACACTTTCATTAACATGTAAATTAGCTGTCCTAGAGCTGTTAATTATCTTTGCAGAAAATGTTGGATGTGGTCATATACCGTACTCTTTCTTTTTTACTGCTAATGTTTTATACTGAGATGTGCCCATAAATATTCACTGTATTTTCTTTTAAGAGGAGGACTAAGAGGCAAAGGCTTTGTCATCTTGTAGGGAAACTAGTATATTATTCACCAGCCTGCAACCACGTTAAACTGACAGTCACAGGAGAAGCTTAGCACTGGGCATTATGGGCTTGGCCTTTGAAGGTTCTGGGGATTTCTTTAAAGTGTCTGGTAAATGAGAGAGCAGAGGAAGATGACAGGTGCTCAAAGGCAGCATCCTCTCTTACAGGACGTCTTGTGTTCAAAATTCGGCAGTGGCAGAGAAACAGGTAGGCATTGTAAGGAAGAAAATGGCTGAATTCCCAGTCTTCGGGAAGCTCAGAACAAGCCAATTAATTTTTCTATGGAAAAAGGAAAAAAAAAACCTTCTTAACTTTTTAAATACATCTTAAAATTTTTTTGAACATTTGTTTTTTCAGCTTTACCACCTGCTTAAAAATGTTCTTCCTTTAATAATGGAAGATCTTGATGCTTCTCTTAACGAGTTACCATGACAAGTTGCAATCTGGTTATTAACTGCCTGCTTTGCAGAAATGGCATCTATCGTGCACAGTTCTATCCCACAGCAAGGCAAAAAGAATGAGCTTGTTCCTCATCTGCACTGTGGAAATAGAAGACTGACATGGCATTTGCTTATGAAGACACTGAACAGGGATACAACTACTGAATTGCTAAGCTGCCTTTAGTATAAGACATCCTAAGCCAGAACCTGTGGCATCAGCTGCTCTCAATCATTCCTTGTATTTCCTCAAGATCTGCACAGACAATGCACAAGCAGCCCGTAGCATTTCTTTGCAGTGAAACAGCATGTGGAAAACTACAGTCCCTTTTCAAAGTATGCTGTTGGACATGGGCTTGGGGACAAAAACCAGGGTAAGTTTTGGAAACTTGGAGCAGAGCAATACCAGTGCTACAGCTGTTGTTACACTAGTGTATGTTCTCCGTTTGGATGTTCATTCCAGAATAACTGTGGCAGCCTAACTCTTCAAAGTAAGGATGCTTTATTTCAAACAACAGAAATTTATTAAAATACACATTTAACAGGAAAATGCTTTTCTTAATGTCTTTTTTTCCATACATCATTACATGTTCTTACATATGGTCTGCACCTGAAATAAAACATCTTAAGATGGATTAATAAAAAGAAATAACTTAAAATAAGGAAATTTTTAAATGAACTGTAGGTAATGTTAGGTTGTATTAACTCTGTATACTTCCCTCCAGGGGTCGTATCTTTAAACGTGAAAATGAAATGTAGCATGGACAGATGATATATTGCATTAAATAAAAAAGGATTTATTTTTTATTTTGCATCATAATTATGATTTCTTTTGGAACACTAAGGAGGCAAAATTTTACAACTCTAAATCAGTATTTGTTTTCATTAAGGTATTTTTGTTTTGTTCTAAGGCAAGCAGTTTGTTGAACCCTTCTGCCACTGCACTGCTGTCTTCATCATCACTAAATGTAACCCAGTGACTAAAATCTTTCAGATTGGGGTGATTTAAATTTTCTGAAGTGTGTGCTGGAGTAATTGATGGTGCCTGTATGGAAAGAGGGAAGAAAGAATGCATGTCAAGGTCCAGAAGATTGGTGTTCTCTGGAAGGGAGCTGGTATCCAGTCGTTGTGGTTGCTGGTCTGCTGGTGCAGAAGGGCCCTGGAGCTTTACCATCAGTTCTGCAGCACCTGGTGCCAAGGGCTGAGCTGTGCTGTTTTCTGGGCTGGCAGAGGCTGTGTGACCTGAGCGAGCAGGGCCATGAGTCTGGGGGCAGGACCCAGGGTTGTTGTTGTTGGAGTTGAACAGTGACCCACTAAAAAGGGGGCTGTCACTGCTCTGGAGAACTTGGAGATGAAAAGCTGCAGGAGCTGACTTCTTCCTTCGTGGTGGCACCTTTGGGGCAAAGGGAGTGTTCTGGGGAGGCAGTACAATGGCCTCAGCTGTGCTTGCTGACAGGGGCTGCCTTTCACTGCTGCCCCTGCTCTCCTGTGGCTTCCCAGCTTGTGTTCTGGGTTTAGGGACTGGAGTGATCTTGGTTGGACTAAGAATAGCTCCAGCTTCTAGATGGGGCTCTAGCAAGCCAAAAGGAGACTGTGCTGTTTGTTGGTCAAATTGTTCTTCTGGAGACATGGCCTGAGGAGGAAATGGAAGAAGAAATGTGAGAACAAAAAGGGACCTTAAACTCTGAGTCACTACTGGTGCAAGTCTAATTGACAGCATTACTAAGAAAAGCTGACAGTCCTGGAAGAAAAAAAAGCAGTACTAAGCGCAGACTTGACAGCACAGCTCTCCACTGAATCTGCTGGGCTCTGTGCTCATGCACTGTGCCTTGCAATCACCTTCAAGAGAGCTAGTGAAGGAACAGGACCCTACAGCCTGATCACTCACAGCTCTTTCTGACCATCTCCCTTTTCAGGTTAGGATTTTGCTCTGGGCCAAATTAACACAGTTCTGAGGCATTATTTATTTGTTACACTTCTCTGCTGACTAATATTACTTCAGCAAGATGGCATAGAGAGGCCCATGCCTTTAGGTGTAGCTTATTTGGATAGATAAGGTTGAAGGAGAATTAGCTTAAGTTAACCCAATAAATGCATTAAGGGCTCTGTCCTGTCTCACTGATACTGGCAACTGAAAATAAAAACAAGGTCTCAAAGTCCAGTCTAGCATACATCCATAATTTAAAAATATATAAATAACAAGCCCAGCTCAGTCTAGGAGGGCAAGGACTGCTTCAGATTTCTTACACTCTGTCTGACTGAATGAAAGCATTTAAATTCTTTATTACTCTTGCATAGTATTAAAAGATAATGTGCAAGCTTTTTCATGCAGGCAAAGCATTTAGTCAGTATCTCATGCTGGACACATCCCTTGCCACTTCTTCCTATGTGCTGTAAAGTTGCCTACATTTGACTGTGGAGAGGGGGATTGGGTAGAGGTTTTCAAGTACACAACTCCCATCTGACGTCCCTCAGATAGATGAAAGAGTGGAATTCCAGGGCAGAATCAAACTGAAATAGATCTATTTCTGCAGATGCTCTCACATAATTAACACCAAAATAGCAATCCCCCTCAGCACCTTTCAGGAGTGACCTGGGAATGGGACAACTTAAACAAAACAAACTGACCACTCCTTTGCAGAGACTGTGCTGTCTGGGTTAGGTTTTTTGGTGAATCTGCTAAGTAAAGATAGCACAAAGTCCATTATAGGGAAGGGTTGAATGCCTTCACCAAAGGAAGGTAAGGCAGGAGCCCTAAAAATTTAGAAGAGAGCTTCCTTAGCAGAGATTCTGTCAAAGGAAGAATATAAAAGTTATATTTGCCTTTCTCTTGTACTCAAATTGCTTTACAAATTAGATAATCATTTTAGCAGCTCTAGAGGTGAACTATTGTCTCCCTCATAGAGACCAGACATATATTAAAACCTGAACACCTACAGCTTTGTATCTTTGAGAACATGAACTCTTGAATTTAAAGTTCCAGAATTTAAACTGAAAGGCTGAATCCCATTACAAGGCGTGCAAGAAAAGCAAGAAAGGACACAAGACACAGAACTGATGAAGAAGCTGCCTCAAATCTTTACAGAGCAGACCACTCATGGTCAAAAGTAGAGACTGTGATAGAGAACAAATGAGTCTTAAATTCTGACAAGGTTTAGACAAACCAGAAGAAAAAAACAGAATAGACTGACAAATACAAAAGCTGAATATGGCTCTCTTTCCAATCTTTCTTGCATTTTTATGCCTTGGTGACTGTAACACACAAAATTATTCCAGCACCTGCTGACATGATAGGACTTCCTGCAAAAAACAACCAGCCCGTCCCTCCATCATTCACACTGTGTAATGGAAGCTGGATGCATTTTTCTGCAACTCTTACATTTTCCACCTTGACTCCAGTCCTTTGCAGAGGCACTGGTTTCTTTGGAGTTGGAACTTTGGGTGGTGGACGATGAGGCACAGGCACTGCTCCTGCCTGTGACCCTTGAAATGATGCTGACTTCGTGACGCTGGGGAGAGCCTCAGGTTTGGAGGAAGTTTGGTTTCTGGTTGGAACAGGCTTTACTGCATCTTCCTGTACTCCTGAAAAGCAAAACTAAATATGGCATCTTGGCCTGATTGAAACATAGATTCAAGATAATTTCTTTCACAACCATGTTTCCCAAAATGTTCATGCCTGTAGGGCCAGCTCAGGCCAAGAAGGTCCATTTTGGAACTAAGCAGAGACATTTGCAAACCTGTAACATCTGTAAGAGGCTGTTAGGGAAAAACTTCCCTGTCGGAAATAATTTCATGCCAAACCAGCAGTGCTGTGCCACCATTTGGTCAAGTGGAAGAAGCACTGGCTGGGGGTTCAGGAGTACTGTGCGCAAGCTCTGAGTGTCCTTTTGCCATTATCTGGAAAACCAAGTTAACAACACTAAGTGCATACTAGAGTATTTTGGAAAGAAATGCCAACTGGTGGTACAGTACAAGGGCCTGGAAGTGATGCTGACCAGACTAGTTTTCTTACCCACACCAAGTGAATGTGAATTTCAAAATCAATGGAGAGTAAATCTGATTTCAAAATGAAATGAACAGCACTGAGGAACAAACATCAAGACGCCTTTATGGTATTTCTAAATAAATTGGATTATTCCAGACTCTATTCATTCAACATAGAAATGAAAAGGAATGGTTTTCTGCTAAACTGAGAGCCTTGCAAACTCAGGTAGCCATTTTCCTTCATACAGCATCAGCAGAAAGACTGCATGCAACCCTGGGGGGTACATTCACAGTACCTAAGCTAATTTTGTGCTCTAACTTGCCCTTTCAAGACGCTCTCTTCTCCAGGGACTACACAGAGAGCCTAAGCATAGAGTAGCCTTTTAGCTTAGCTATTCAAGCTGAAGTAGTGCAAGCTTTTATCTAGGTTACAGCTATACTTGCTGTCCAAATGTGAACAGAATCCAGGTTATTTCTCCTAGAGCTGCATTTGCTGTGTAGTTCTGCTTGGAATAGTGCACATTCAGTAAATAGAGCAGCAAATATCCTTTATGCAAGTCTGAGCTAACACAGGCACCAACCGTTTAGTAAAATCTCATATTTATATTTTAATTTTTCCAACTAAATCTGGGCATAAATAACCCCAGGTTCTCCTAGAAGCAGTTCTACAACAAAATACAAAATTTTAATAATCTTGAAAATATAAAATTTTAACCATCTTAATGTTATTAGAACTGACAGAGAATACCACATACAATTTTGCAAGAATGCATTCAGGTAAAATTCTGAATAGGAATATGTGCATCTGGGCTATGGTTTCTTTAGTTAAAGATGTTTAGAAGTCAGTTAGAAAGCTGTGCTTACCTCCTTTGGCCTCCATAAGACATCTAATAGCTTCTTCTGCTTCCTCAGCTGTGGTTGTTTTGATCTGCTTGACGTTGTAAGGTTTGCTTATTCCAGTCCGGACTTTGGGCTTTAAAAATCAAAGGAGAATGAGTTTTCTTGAGAGAACTGATTTTTCTAATTTTACAGCTAAGCTCTTACACCTGTAAAATTCTGTTCTTGCAAGTGGCTATTCAGTGACCTATAAATACTAAAGAAATGGGAATCTTTTAGCAAATTGTACATCTTTGCTGCCAGCTGACAGAAGGCCAGTGCCTGCATGCCACAGCTGGTCCCTTAGCCATCCCTTGTTCAATGCATTAGGGTTCTCATCCAGCAAGACAGGAGGGAGGAGGCATTTCCACATTCTGGTCTTGGTCTCCCCAGGGGACCAACAGCCTTGCTGCCAGTGGTCAAGACTTTTCCTGCATTTTGGGCACTAGCATGGCCCAGCAAAACAGAGGTGAGAAAATAATTAAACCATATGATAATGGTGTTAAAAATTTAAGTTAGCATCTGTCAGAAAGCAGCAACAGTGCTCTGGTCTTACACCACTCATTCTCGTTGGCCTTCCTAACTCCTGTTAATTCATTAACATTTTTCTGCTGCCTAACAGGGCCTACAGTTTAGTATTACAGTACAAGAAGTTATCTTCTCTTTTTCAGTTCAGACATGTGATGGACTTCCTTCCTGGTATGACAGGTGCATCCTGTACTTTATTCTCGGTGTGGATGGGAGGGATCAGGACAATGCTAAGGGGCCATGCAGAGCAGCAGGACTCACTGGCTGCTGAGGGGCTCCAGGAAGCAGCTTTGCCGTTGCCAGGATGGAGCAGGTGGAATGGCTTCCTGGAGAGAGGGGACCATCTGAGGGGGACTTTTTGCCTGATGTTCCAGCTGGAAGAGGAATAAAAAATGGCTTTTTACATTCAAGAGCTGGTACAAAATTTTATCTGCAGTGGAGCAAAACCAATGTGGATACCATCGTCCTCTCAAAATCTTAAACTATTTCATGAAGCAGTTTTGTAGTTAGTCTTTCATTTAATTAATTAGATAATCTCAGCTGAGCATTAACATTGCATTCCAGGCACAGAAATATAGATACCAGTGTTGGCGCTTCTGTGCAACAGACTCAAAAATGAATGGGAATAATCCTAAAGAACTCATCTTCTATCAGGTGAGCATGACAGAACTTCTAATTTAAGACTGGAAAATATACACAGGAGACTTTCAGGCTGCAAGAAAAACATGATGTATAGCTTGTCTAATACATGAGGCAAAGATGTTTATGCTCATCTAGCAATCAGCTTTCATTCAGAAGTAGCCGTGAAAGCAGGAGCAGCACAGCTCTGGATGGCATTTCAGGGGGGCAGAGCTTAGGTAAAGAGCATCACTTCCCTTTGTGCCTCACTGAAAATCATAATCCACTTTGCATTTCGTCCATAAACACAAGAATTGCTTGTGAAGAAGGAAAGGACAGAAACTATCCAGAGTAAGTATTTTGTCAAAGGTTTTTAAAATTCTGATTACAATTAATTCAGAATCAAGAATTCAGAATGCAAGAAAACACTTCCGAAGTCAGCAGCATAAATACCAATATCTTTATTGCCACAAAGCGGCTGCTCAACTCACTAACCTGAGTGGTGAGCTAGTATGAAACATATGGGCTATTCTGTCCTTACTAAAGACTTTTTTTTTGTGGAGTATCTGTCATCCTGAAGACAAACCTCCCCAATACTAATGGCAGTAATGCTCAGGCTGAAACAGGCTGGGAAGCAAGTACAAGTCCCTCGACAACCTGACATTTCAGAACAAGGTACTACTTTCTTTGTCACCCAGACATGGCAGGCAAAACTGTTCAGCTGGGGCCAGCACCACATTAAAGAAAGTTCAACTCACCGGGTGGGGGAGGCCTCTGTGGTGGCTGAAGTGGCCGAGGCCTGGTAGGAATGGACAGAGACCTGCTTGGCATCCGGCGCCGGCATTCCCCACTTCCCTCCAGCTCCTGCTTCAAATCGGCCAGGTCTGCATCATCTGGGGACATTTTACAAAGTGTCTGCATTAGATACACACTGGGTGAGGGACACCAGATCTGAGGGGTCAGGAGAGAGGCGACTACAAGTGGCAAGCCTGAGCCAGGTCTCTCAGCAACAAGACAGCTCCATTTACATTTTTTACAAAATCTGCCTGCTCCCACTGCTGGAAACATCTCAAATACTTCTTTCTCTCTCTCTCTATCTCCCTTTCCACCATTTATTAGCTGTTTGCACCAACACAAAGAACCCCTGCATCTGATTCTAGGGTTACTGGGCACCTTGTTAGATTCTGAGATTTTCACAGCCAGACTTAGTGGCAACCTGCTGCCATTCAAACTATCATGGTTAGTCATCGCAAATTCCTTGCTTTCTATCCCAAACACAGGAATTCCATTTGAGGATTAGACACATTTTCTTGAACAAGAGAATTGTTTCTACACCAGAGAAAAATCTGTCTGAGTGGCTCAATCATCACATCTCTGCTTTCCAGCAACATCTCCTAACAGGTACAGTGGCCTCAATCTGCTAGCTCTTGGCTGTACCTTAGATCACTAATTACTCAGTCCTTCATCTCCTCTAAGCTTTTCTGACAGCTGGAGAGGGGAGAAGTATGAATTGCTTTGTTCTCTCCCATCTGCTATAGTGAGGGCTTTCATTTCAGTCCTCTCACCCTGCCACAGCTGCCCTGCTATGCAGCTCTTGTTCTTTAGAGCTCCAAGATTCACTAGGTTTAGTTTTGTCCCTGTGCTTTGGAGAGATGGGGAAGGAATTATCAGCAGCAGTCTCTTGCACTTCAGGCATCTGTAAACAAGGTCTTGTTTTTCAGAAAGCTGTGCTCTGCAGGGAATCAGGAGCTGCCTCACAGCTTCCTGCTCCCACTCAGCAGCAGATGGCAGCCACAGAGACAGAGCCTGTGGTCTGCCCAGCCTGCCCTCCCCGTGCTCTTTGCATTTTCAGTACTTCTGAGCTGCAGATATGGGCTCATCAGTAGGACCCAAGGAAGCATGCAGGTACCTGGAGGCATGGTTTGAAGTTCTGGCAGTAAAACTGAACACAACAAAAGCCAGCCATTACCACTCAATTCTGTCCCTGAAAGGCTGCTGGCAGGGACATCAGTTTCGTGAAGCTGTGCCCTTCCCTGACCTCAGAAACACACAAACACACTATTGTGCCTGTCACTGTTTTCCATCTGTGTCTACCACCAGCTACACAGTCATCATACCTTCAGTTAGGAGTTACTCAGGCAGAATTGGAAGCTTATGGAGGAATCTGAAATTGCAGACACTTTAAGATTAATTGAATATATCACATTTTGAGTTATGTGAGATCATGACCCCACCTTGACCTCCTTCAAACTATACTCCATAACCTCTATTTACTTTGTGATATTTTTTGTGGAGAAGAGTCAGTGTGGGTGACAAGACTCACTGCAATTCTCTGTGGCTTAATGAATCTTCATACAGTAGGCCAGAGGTGCTTGGAGGGCAAGGCACCCTATAATACAAAGTGATTGACTTCACAGTATTTAATAATGACTGATTACTTCTTGACTGAGGGATAGGCTTTTGGGTCTGACCACACTGAACCCAGCCTATGACTCAAGGTGGGCAAGAAAGCCATAAATCACTCTGTTTGGAAAATCTGTCTGTGTAAGTGTACAAATTTAATTTAATCTTTTTGAACTCTACTTATGACTCAACCTTTGAAGGTATTAGAAGTTTTTCACTTTTATGTCAGAAGACAAAGCACTTCTGAGAGAGTGCAGAATGACAGCTACTGAATCACTTGCTGTCACAATGAGGTGTTTAATACATATATCCCAGCCTGTCAATGCTTGGCCACTGAAGCATGTCCTGATCACATCCCATTGTAAGACCACAACTGGCTTGGCTAGTTCTTGCTGCAGTTTTTATCAGTTTTCTCTCCACAGCTTTATCTTCTTTTTAGCAAGTCACTTCACAATAATGTGCAAACAAGCCAGGTAACCCAGGAAAAAGGTAACACATCTAGGAAGAACCTAAAGAATTATAAAATGTATATATTCTATCAACCTTGACTCCTTCAGAAATAAATCAAGTGGGAACAAAGGAGAAACTTCAGGCCTCTGAAGTAATTTGAACACAACCTCCCAGCTTACAGCTGACTGCTCTGCCACTGCTATTGCTCAAAGGACAGACTTGAGCCCATCACTGAATCAACAGGATTCTTTTGGCTTGATTTTGCTTTGGGCCTCACCAATAAGAAAACAGCATGCAATTTTTTGTTGTATGCTCTGGTGCCAAACATCAAAAGGATAAAAAAATTTCATTTCCTCTGGCTAGAAAGGGAAAATCAGCATTTTTCAGCTTTCCTGCCTTGCCCTGGCCAAGAGAGGAGAATCTGAGTCTCATCATTTGCATTGCTGTTATGCCTGAGCACCTCAGTTACAGTCACTAACTCGAGGGGAGTTAAGCATGAATAGGTACTACAGGAGAACACAGAATGAAAATATAAATGAACAGGGAAATACAACACGAAAACAAACAACAATCCTTCAGGTCTTACCTTAAGGAAGGTGGATACTTTACCTCTGTACAGGTGGGGGGTTTGTCCAGATTTGCTTGAAAGAGCTATGGATGTGCAGTGTCCAGAGCGCTCCAACATATCTTCTGCTGTGTCTGCTACTAGGTGTTGACATAGAGCATCCTCTAAATAATCATCTTCATCCTCTATGTCACCTGGATTAAAATATTAGATGGCAAAGAATTAACGAGCAAATTCACTCTCTGTCTCTCTACACTACCAATTAATTAATCTATACTGTCAGTTAATTTAACATATAGGCTGGGCAAGATTCTCATGTAACCACCCCATGTGTTTCATTAGTGTGTTTCTACAGACAGCTGTACCATACATTGAATTTGCTAACATATAACACTAAATTGACAGGATGATCTAAGTAAGAGTTCTATACCCAGGCACAGAGTCAGGTCATGGCTGTAATTACAGTTGTCTTTTTAAGAAGTGTGGCTTCATTACAAATTAAGGTGCCACTGACACTCATACTGTACTTTCTCTGTGCAACCAAAGTCAGCAAAGCAATTTCTCACTACTTAGCTTAGAAACATGTTGCTTACCTTCTGACTCATAGTCCAAACTTGAGAAGTCAAAATTTTCTTCCAGAAGATGGGAGTTTGCTGTGGGGGACATGGGGACAAAGCTGTCTCGCTTTCGAGCAATTTCCTCCTGAAGGCCCTTTAGCCAGTCCTTAGTCTTAGGCTGGATCTTCACTGTTCTGCCTCTAACCTAAGCACAGAAAGAATTGTTTCCCTTTGCCAAGCACCTTCACAAAACAAGAACACTCAAACAGAATAAGCAAGTGCTGCCAGCCTGTTCAGAATTACACAGATCACAGATTCTGAGTTGCAAGGGACCCAGAAGGATCATCTAGTCCAACTATTAAGGGAATGGCCCATGCAGGCATTGAACCCAGGACCCCAATGTTATTAGCACCATGCTCTGACCAAGTGATGCAACTGCTTCAGAAAGTGATGAGACTAAAGCTTCACTTCAGAAGCTAAATGGAAAGGAAACACTCTTCTTACCCCCCATACCAAGTTTTCAGAATGCAACAAAATTCTTGAAAGAAAATGAGCTTCACAGCTCAAAAGCATTACTGCTGCATTTGGGAAATACCGGAGAAATAGGTGAAACATCAAATATTGTCAAAATGACAGTGGAATTGCAATATTAGCATGGGAGGGTGTCATTTTTGAGTCAGCAGCTTTAAAACACACAAGAGTTTTGTACTGCTGCCACCTGTAAGTAGACTGATCAGAAAATCTCATCTATGATGTCTATGGAAGATGTATTTTCAAACAGATTAGGACTTCAGATGCTAATCTGTGTTGCTCTATGACATTTGGGGTGAAACGCAGACAAGCCAGCAGCTTTGACAGGATAATCAGTTTGAAAAGTTCCCAACTCAGATTCCCAGCACCTTCACATACTGTGTGCATACAAATATGTTTCAGTCTGTGCTATAAATTACATCAACGGCAGGAGTCAAATTAGAAGATAAAACTGCAAATACGAAAGAAGAATGAGAGTTAAATCCATTACTTAAGTTTACAGGGCAGCTCCACAAGCAGCTTTTTCAACAGGGGGTTGATGATTAGTGGAATATGTGTGTGGGAAGGAAAAGCAGGGGATGGCAAGGTGATTGCCTACTGCTAATACTGCTGGCTGGATTTGCCATGGAAGCAAATGAATCATGTTGTTACAGTTTAGCAGAAGGAGCCTATTTGATACACCGGAGAAACAAAAAATCTCCAACCACAATCATGAGGATGCTTTGCCAATAGCATAAAGCCACACAGAATGTCAGGAGAACTGCTTCAAGTAGCCACAACCACTAACAAGTCCATGTGTTCTGCGGTGGTGTCAGAGGCCAGATCCTAAGCACTGCTTGTGATTCATAAAAGGTCACTTCATGCCATCCTGAAACTAAAATACTGCATTAATAGCCTCAGCAGATGTGGGACTTCATGAGCACTAACTGTCTTTGAAATAATGCTACTTGATTTAGGTAGAAACTCAAGTACTTCATTCTAAGCAGCCACTTTTGAGTAATTTGTTATGAAATTATTATGAAAGGTTTGAGAAAGTCTTACTTTGGCACCATCTATATCCATAACACGAAGAGCTGACTTGCTGTCTGCAAACGTCACCAGCATTTGACCTCCACAGATCCTAGTGAAAAAAGGCAGAGGAGAAAAACCATTTTATTTCACCATTGAATAAAACCCTTTGAAGGCTAGCATAGTAGAAAACTACCATACAGATCTATATACAGGATACACATGCAGTGCTATGCATTTGGTTTTAGTTGTATTTTCCTTCACAATTCTACTTTCTGAGGAGGAGCAGGTAATCTATGAATCCCAGCTGGGCTCCTCTTCTCTCCAATCCTCCCTTGTGTGACCCCAGCACCCTGCCCTTTTCTGGATCACCCCCTGAAACAGCAGGACAAACATCTCAGTAGCTATTGACAGGATACCCAGTCCAATATCTACACTTCCTCTGGACAAACTTCTGTGGTTCTGCATACCCTTTATCTTAGAGGACATGGGATGTTCCCAAATACTAGTATTCCACCAGGATCTAAAGCAATTAAAAACAAACCAAGAACTATCCACCAAAACATATTCTTTTCTTGCTCCTTTTCTTCACAAGCAAGGTGGTACTGTTTTTCCTGCACGGCTGGTTTTGAACCCTGAGCTTATATTGATACTGCAAAAAACTATACAGTAAAAAGTCATCAGCTTTCTCCACTAACAAATGAATCAAATAAACATGAACAAGTTTTTGGCAGTGTTTCTCAGAGGTCAACTGTTAGGTCTTTTGCCTGTATGTCTCAAAACACAAGTCTCACAGCTGTGCTGGAGCCCTGTAGAGAATCAGTCAGAATGAAATTAAGCTGCTCTGACAGAAGGTATCACACTCTCAAACCCAGTGGATGATAGCTCTGTGAGAAGCTGTACTGTTAACAAACAAGCAAAATGATCCCCAACAGGAAGGAGAGCCAGCCAGGAAATCCTGCCAAGTGTGAAAGAGTGGTGGAAGAGAGCAGACCCCCCCAGAGGAGTTGAAGAATGGCCCGAGGATCCACCAGAAGCAGTAATGCTTGGAAGTGAGATCTGAATCTAAAGATGATGTTTTACATCAAAGTCTCTGCTTTATGGTGTTGTACTGAATAAAATTCTCTTTCACTCAGACAAGAGAGCTGTTGGATTATTTCTTTAAAAGGTTGCTGAGAGGTATAAGATATTCAAAACACTTGCATTCAATTTCTAATGAAGAACTGAAACTGCAGTAAAGGAGTTCTACATACTTCCTTCCAATGCAAAGTTAACTCTGTCAGGACAAAAAGGATCTTCTAGTCTGTGGTTTTTAATAGAAGCCACACCATTTCAGATCCCAAACTCACCTGACCAGAACAACAGTGCCATAATCCTCAAACATCTGCATAAGCTCTGTACGCAAGTCTTCAGGAAACTCGTTTTTCTCTTCAGGCGTTGGTGATAGCAAATTTACCACTACTGTGGCATCCAGTGGTCCCTGGAAAGATGACACTTCTCGGAAAACACTGTCACGGGCAGCTTCATTAACTTCCTGAACTTCCACTTCTATAATAGCTAACACTGGTCTACAAAGGAAAACAAAGGAAAAATACTTATTTAAAAATAAGAAGTGCTTATATAAAATTAAAATCTATATAAAGAAGGAGGACAGGTATGCTTCATTTTTTTCTGCAGTGGTCAACATCATGCCTTGAGCACTATTAACTATATTTCCCAGTCCTGCGTTAGCTGAATGTAACAGTGAAGACACATCAAAAGTGAATTGAAATAACAATTGTATGCAGCACTTATAGTAAACCTATAGACCAAATATATCAGCATACTTCACTCATTATGAAACAGCTGTGGCCCCAAGTATCTATAAATCAGGATGGAAATATATTATTTTCTGCTGGACAAGGCCACATATCTTCTTCCAAAAACTAAGGACAAGGTATTCTAGATGTATAACATTGTCATGTAGCAAATATGTGCCAATCCATTACACTATAAGCAGCCAACACTACAAACTTACTTATTGAGCCATTTCTTACAAATTACGTCTTTGTGTGTTAGATCTGAATAAAATTGAGAGAGCTGTCTGAAAGAGTACAACTTGTCTCACCTCAGTGGGTGCAATCCACATTCTCAGATTTTCACCTGCACATATACACAAAGCAGTGACTGGGATGCCTGCTCTTACAACTTTGCTGCCTTCTACTTGCAATAGAACTGGCTCTTGAATACACATTACCAGACCATATGAAAGCAGCAACAACAGGGCTAGAAAGGGATAATAATGGGAGAAAATGTATAGGAAGCATGAACTATTTCCATAAGCATTGTGAATCATAATGCATTTCTATATGTCACAAAGATACAGCTATGCCCTTTTTCTAGCACAAATATTGGGAAAGCAAACCTGTTGACTGTAATTAAGAACTAGCTTTTGGAGCCAAGTTTGCTGAAATAGAAAGCCATGTATAACAGTCATGTTTCACAGATTGCATCCTCAGGGTCCTATATAATGAGAGCAGCAGCTCCACTGTGCTTTGCAGAACACAGCAATGTCAGAGCCTTGACACAGAGAAATTGACTGCAAGAGGCATGTTCTTCCATTGCTAGAGGAGTACAGAACCGTCCTGGCATGCAAGAGCACCACCAGAAGCACATAGACAGCTATTGGAGGTAATATAGTAGCATTTCCACAAAGCATGCAAGGGGTGAGACAAATATTCTGTATGTAAGGGACCTTTCAAAGTGTATTTATCAAAGATTTTGTTTCTCAGAAGTGAAGCAGAGAACAAGTTTATCAAAGACAGGTTATTCATATCCCTAAAGAGAGGTTAATGATATAGATCAACCAGAAGCACTGGCCTTTGATTTTTCTACCTTCTCCCATTTCCATTTTTAAAGGAGGCACAGAAGTGCCACACTTGAGTACTGTGAAGAGGCCAAACTTGTCCCTGTGTGGCCTGGCTTACACCTCTTCAGGCCACACCTCCTTCAGTCCCAACGCCTCCTCTCCTGCCTCAAGCTGAGTGGAAATCCATCAGAGCAGCTCCCTTAGGTATCAGAGCTTTTCCAAAATCAAGCAACAAAAAGCTCCATTTTCTATACCTCTTGCTGCAACTTATCCAAGCCCTGTTGCAATCACTGTGCAGGAAAAATAAACACATGACTGTAGATACTTGCCATTCTGGTATAAAACTCACCATGAGAGGAAAAAACCCATCAAGCAGATACTGGACACGGAACAAGGGTGTAACTCCTGTTTTAATCAGATTTGGTCCCTCAGTCTGAAGGTGTAATTCAGCATGACACATTTACACATTTTAACCTGGCACATTTTAACCTCTCTCTGATTGTTTAGTTACCTGTGGTCAGATGCTTGCAGCTCTGCTCTCCCATAGTACATCAAGGCTCCAGGGGTCCAAGTGTGCCTGACTTTAGTATCAGCACTCAGGTCGCTGTCCAGGAGATTGATCTCTCCAGCTGTGCAGCACAAAATATGATTTAAAACTCATTCAAATCTGGTTTTACTAACACTATTTTATCAGAAAGTTCTCCACAGACCCTAGTAGTGGGAGGTGGAGGTTTTTTTGTTCTTGTATATATATCATTCAAATAAGAGCTTGTATCCTACAAGATTTACAAATTAGGGACTAGAAAGGAAAAGAAAAGAGAAAGGACTGGGAGTGCAACTGTGACAGCTGGTCAGTAGAGTAAGACTCCTGCAAAATTGTTGACCTGAATGTCACTCAATTAATTATCAACATGAGTTGACAGAGTCAGATTAGTATTTTACCTCCTACCTCATCACTGAGCATAAAACCAGACACTGTACTTGGAAATTACTTTGCAAATCTGAGTATTAGACAGGGATTGGAGAAATAATACACAAGAGATAGGAGAAACCAAACCCACGCAAATCCAACCTCCAAATAATTCCATTGCAACCCATTAAGGTGACAGAAAGTGCTCCAGACATTATGCTAGAGCAAGGTACTCTATTGTTGTTAGTAACAAGGAAGTTTTTAGGTCACTGTTTGAATAAATGGATAACTCTGTCCCTCTCTTTTGTGAAGCTGAAAATGAGTTAATATGGAATACAGCATTTCCTCCTAATCACTCACACTGGGGCTACACTTTCTTCTCATAAAGCAAGCAGTCATTTAGCCTGTAACAGCAATAAGAAGCAACACAACAAGAGCTGAGAGGCAGAAGAGCCTTGCCACCAGCAGTAAAGGAGAGGAACTCTGGCAGCAATCTAAGAAAGCTTTGCAGGGCTGGGAATGTACCCATCAGTTATGGACCCATGTAAGCCAGCTGTGGGAAGCCTACAAACTCCAAAGAAAGGGACCTGCCTTGACTCTTGCAAACCAGCTAGTCAGGTCCTATGTGCTCTATGTACTCCAGCTGTAAAGTTCCCCAGGGGCAAATTTTGCCATGCAAAATAAAGAATATGCATTAGAAATGCTGAAGGGTATTCTTTCTCCTAAAATGAAAACAGTCAGCACAAACGGGCTTTTAACTTTCTTATTATGTCTCATACAGCTTTTCTTTCCTGGACTGCATCTCTATCAATGGTTTAAGCTCCTCATTTTACTTTGTTTTTCATTCCTTAGATAAGAATGAGTAACTGTATCATGATGACATATACTCTCTCACTGCCCTAGTTTTGCTTTGTAGTTTTTACACTTAACGTAGTCATGGTATGACTTATATTCCAAGCATGTGAAAAACCACATCTGCAGGCACAGACCAAATTAATTCTCCAGCAATTACACTCTTAATATGAATTTATTCCCATTTTAGAAACACTGGGGGATAGATGTTCTTGCAGACTGAGAGAATGATTATGAAAACTATCCCTGGATATGCAAAGAAATACTTTTTAGTTCTTAACTGTAACTTTTGGATAACGAGTGAAAACGGCCTTTCTGTTGTGCTGGCCACTCATTAACTCAAAGTACTTTATAAGCACTAATTAATGAAACCTCCTCCAATTCTATAAACAAGCAGAAACATTCCTAAGAATTACCAGAACAGAAGAAAATTACTAAAAACTGTTTCTACATCTACTGAGAACAGCAGCTTTAGCAATCTAGACATTATAACACAGGAACTTTACGTGAACTAATGATTCTGTTGAAAAACAACAGAATTATTTCTGTATTACTACAGCTGGGCTGTTTTCAGTTCCTCAGTGAGCTCCCAGCACCTTTTCGATCTGTAGCATGAAGCCTTTGTTCATGCACACAAGAAGAAAGGGCCTCCTCTATCTCTGACACTTAATCCAGTGAAGCTGAAAGAACATCTGCTTAAGTAAAGCACCATTCACTTGATTAAATCCCCTTAAGTGGGTTCCAGATGAATTCTAAAACAACTTGCAGATAAAGAAGGATCCTACACACCTGTTTTTTCAAAGGGCAGTTTCTTTCTCCACCAAAGCACTCTGTCAGTCCACGCTGGGGTTCTGCACTTATCACTTGTATCATAAGCCTCCGAGCCAACGTCGTATTTGTATGTTGGTCCAAAATTAATAGTCCCTTCATGGAAGTCTTTAAAAATCTAATTAAATAAAGAACATCTCTTTAAGTTACAGATGAGGAAGGTGCCACTGTGATGTATCAACTTCCTCGCAAACCATGTTCTGATTTTTAAACCAATTGTCACATTCAAGTGCTACAAACAAGGGTCTGAAAACACAACTTCTTCACTCTCTCAAGGAACAAGAAAGATGTGGCCAACATGCAGTTATTTAAGAAAATGAGACACACTGCCTTACCTTTCCACTGGATTTTTGCTGCTGTAGTTGATCAAATTCCAAAAGTGTCTTCCAATCTTGACGTTTGAGAAAATAAAAGACTTCTTCATATGTTAGATCAATGCGATAGTTAAAATCACCACACCAGAAGACATAGTCATGGGAGAACATGTTCTGCCCCTAGTTTTGAGGTACAAAATGTTAATGTTAAATCACATTAATGAAAACACCTTTAAAATGCACTGAAATGCAGCACTCAGTCTCTCTGAATTACTAAATACTGGACCTACTCGTCACGATTTATTTGTCAAAATTAATTTTGTGCTAAAATAGAATGGCTCCTTCACTGTCTTTGGCACCCCACTGAGCTGAATTTTGTAAACAAGAACATCAGACTCTGACCCCTCTCTCCTGCAGGTATGTCTAAGCTGGAACCTAGCTTTATAGTCCCAATTTGTATGTCATGAATATTCAGAATGTATGTTTGTTTCCCTAACAAATTTCACATGCATATATTTGCATATTCTAAATATAACACAAAATGTGCTTCTGGTACCAAGGCAAATTTAGCAACAAGCTCCTGAGTAAGAACAAACTCCAAATTCGATCTTATGTGCACGTCACAGCTTTGTATAGGTATTGAAATCAACGTCAATGAAAATTCACTCCAGTTCTAAATTTAGCATCCTATCTTCTAACCAGTCTTTTTATTTTTCCTTCCCATTTCAGCTATAAATCTCTAAACCCCAGAGATTCATAAGGGAAACATTCCAGACTGTGGCAGTCACAGCACTAGAGGGCACTCTTTATATGCATTATAAACACAAGGTACTTTTAGCTGTTTTAAGTGTAAAGGACATCAAACAGTTAACGAGGTATTAGAAGGAAAAACTACCATAAGCACAACTTTATGGCCATTTGGAACAGATCTTCTTTGCAGGACGTCCAGTCTGTCAGTATTAGCTCCTACATAAACCAACTGATTGATATGCTGCATGTGCCAAGCCTCTAAACCTTACAAACAACAGGAAGGTAACATTTTATGCTTTGCAACCTAAATGCCATTTTTTGCTGAAATACACAAACTGGTCCAATCCCTTCCTGGCTTAGGGCCGTTCCAGAGGGGTCCAAGAAAGAAGGTATTGTGAAAATTAAAGCAGTCAACATTAAGGGAAGCAAAGGAGCCCTGCTACCAAATCCCATGGGTTATCTACTGGCCTGAGGAGACAAGTCAGAATTAAAACACTAGGGTGATTGATTTGACACAGCTTAGGGCAAAAGCTATTCATGCAGACCACTGGTGCCTACTTGCCATGCTCTGAGAGAAGCCAGCAGTTCCTGGAGAGTGACACATTCATGAAGACAAAACAAAGGGAACAGAGGGTACCATGTTAGTGCCCAAGAACAGATCTATCATACCCAACCAGAAGCAGCCAAGGCACTGCTGCACTGAATGGCATGGACAGTCTTTCAGGCATTCTCATTAACTAGACCCAGCAAGAGCTATCAATATCATGCTCTCCAGTTCTAACACCAGTCATCTAGACCTAAACTGCACAAAGCCAAGGACTTTTCAAGCACTGAAGCAACTCTATTTTTTGAAAGGATTATTACTTTCGTAAAGCAAGTTCTATATTGGGTGGTATCTAGTCTTCTGTGAAACATGCTTTCCTATTTTTTATTTATTTATTTGCTAACATTTTCTTTAACTATTTCTTTCATGGTACTGAGATGCCTTCTTTGATGACCTGTCATCAAAGGCAGCCTGAGACCAGCTTTGATTATATAAAGACACCACCTTTATCGCCAATGTTTTTATCACACATACATCTACACTTACCATTGGGAAGCTGAGTTTCTGAGTGATTTCTTTATAATCTTCATTCCTCTCTTTCACCTGTGTCTGCCCAGCAGTCAAATGACTGCATATAAAGCAGAAACTGGTACTATAGAACTGAAAACGAATGCTCACTGCCCCTTTATTCCCAGCTTTTCCTCCCATTCCTGTCTTCACGGTGTCTATTGCTACATCCCTGCATTTAAAAAAAAAAAAATAAAGAGAACTGAATAAAGGGCTTCAGGGACAAACATTCAATTAACTTTGAAGGCAACATAAAGGGAAAAGCCAGTTTACAGTGCCATGTCCTCTCCACTCTAGAAAGCCTGCTGCTTTTAGGTACATCTTTTAGTTTCTTGATGTTCATGTGCTTACATTTCAAATTAAGTATAATACAATAGTACAGAAATAAAACTATTCAAAAATATTTTTCTCCTTTTCTTGTCCCTTCCAAATAGACCAGCAAGACCTTATTTCTGAAATAATGGGAATTTCTACAGAACATACTTTTCAAATTTACCTCTACCATGATCCTTAAAATACTGACAATAACTAAATTTACTACTATACTTCCTTTCACTTTTGAACATATGAGAATCTGCTTTCCAGACAGTTAACAATTTACTGTTCATATGTGTTGAAACCCAACTTCATAGTTCATGATGAATTTTCCATTTGATTAAAGAGCAACAGATTATAACCCATAATTCATTAAATCAGATGTGATAAAATCAGATATTATTGGATACAACTATTTATATGTAACTTTCAAATGAGTTCTGTACTGATGACAAATTGCTTAAGGTCTCCACGTTGCTAATTACTTAGTATTTCAATGTGATGATTAGCACACAGTTCACTACAGAAAGATAACTTGATAAAGCAGACCACCTGCTCTCAGTGTAATTTCTCCCAAACAGCCAGACTACTCCAAGAACAAAGCATGGCTGTCTGATCAGATAAGTAAATGATGAGATCATTGTTGTAGCCAACCCTAGCAACATGCATGTCTTTCCCAGTGAGAAAATTTTACTTTCCAGAGAAAACGTCAAGCAGAGCTGACTAGAATATTACTGATTTTAAGAAGGGACATGCAGAAAACTGATAAGTCTTATTTGAGTTATTCTCAGAAATTCGTGATCTAAATAATACAAGATGTTACAAGGTCTCCTTTCCCCACCCCTTTAATTTTCTTCTCTTCCTCCCCCATCTTTTGTACCTTTTTTGTCTCTTTAATTTTCTATTTTTCCTGACAGCAGAACACCATCAGAAGACACCCTCAGAAAGGCAAAGGAGGAACATCGAAGTTTTCTATGAAACAATGGGTTTTAAGCACTCCTATAGAAGCACTTCAGTCTTTTCACTCTAAAGTTCTCCCTTCCTGCTGCCTGCCTACCCATCTCCTGACTGGTATTCAACTGGTTATTCAAAAGTTATGCTGAGATAACCCACTGTAAGTTCAACTGCTTGTATTTCATCAATACTTTTACCGATGTATAAACCAGCTATTGTCTCATTATTTTCTATTCTCTCTCTTCTGTCTAAACCTCTTCAACCTCTGTAAACACAGAAGCATTTTTTTTGCACTTCTGATCATTTTTCCTTTCCTTTTCTAGACATGGGAAAAAATATGCAAGCACACAGGTTAGGTGTGATTATGCTCACACAGCAGCCCATTTGCATTAAATGATGAAACTTGGTCACTAAAATCAAACCCTTCCCCTTTTTCTCTAGAGTTTCAAAGGGCTACATGCAATTTCTAGCAGTTCAACAACTCCAACAGAACTACTGTGCTGTTCTTCTGATTTCCATTTAAACCACTGATTTCCTACTGGGTTACTGAATTTTTTTGTAAGCCAAGTGAAAAGTCAAAAACTGAGAGAAACTTCTCCTCTGGACTGCTTCATAGCAGCAAAAAGAAAGTAATTCTGTACAATAATTTTGAAGAAAGATTACCAGAAATCAGCAAAGCAAGACCATCAGAGTTACCTGGATTGCATTGCTATGTCTGGCCTACAGCACCTGATGTTGTACAAGCTCTGTTCTGAGATCTTCAATAGATATGAGATCACAGAGAAGAAAGAGGCAGCTTTTGATATTTTAATCACAAAATGCAATGGCCAATCAGTGCCCTAATAGGGGGTAGAGGAGTGTTTGGATCTCAGGGCTTTAAGGTCAGACAGATGCCCAAAGATAGTTTTGGCTAATTATTCACTTCCTAACCATTTACATTTAGCCTGCATAATTCTTTTACACTTAGCCTGCACAACTCTTGCCCATAGCAAAGGCATTTTAATGCAAGTATCTCCATGGGTTGGTAATCTAGGGGAAGCTTGGTCACTCTCCAAGGACAGCTGAGCTAGTAAGCAGAGGATACACAGCTCTGCATCCTCTTGACTGGGCACATCTGGGAAAGATAAACGCTTCATAGGTTCTCTTACCTCTTAATTCTGTAACATGTCAAAGGGTAAAATATGGTCTCTTTCCCCCATTCTTTTCAGGTCTAGAACTGCCCCTGTTTCCACAAGAAAACAGTATGGACAGGGCTGGAAGCAAAACCTGCCCTTCAGGCAGAGGGAGGCACTTGCCTTCATTCGGTGCATCAAACACTCTTGGATTTACTAGCCCAGGTCATTCCTTTCCCAGAAAGACACCACCCAAACAAGGTGCTCCACCATGACTGCCCACCTGGAGCAGGCCTGGCTTTTCAGCTAACTGGAGGAAGACATGAGGCTGCCTGGCCCTTGTGTTACCCAGGGAGATTGACTCCAGCCTGTTGCTGTCTGGAAGTATCCCTCTTCTTCTTGCTGAGCAGGTTTGCATGACTCCCACCAAGATGAGCAACCCCCCACCATGTTCTCTGGCCACACTCCAACACCAGATGTTACTGAAGACATAGGCTGGGTTTTGGGGGATTTTTTTTTGTTTGTTTGGTTTGGGGTTTTTGTTGGTTTTGTTAGATTAGTTTTATTTTGGGGTGGTTTTACTGGTTTTGATTTGGTTTGGTGGGTTTTTTTTTTGCTTGGTTTGGCTTTTTTTTTACCTGATGAAAGGGACATGATATGGTCGTACAAAGATGAAAAGACAAACACCAACAAGCTGTGCTGATGTCAGCTGAATGTAGCGATGAGTCCTGGAAATAGCTTTTTGAAGCTGCTCTCCCCACATTTTTCTATTCGTTGTACTGGAACAAACATAAAATCATTTAATGGAATCAAAAGAAACCACATACAGTCAATAAAATGAACAGATTAACTGTACCTTAGGTTTGCAGACATTCCATTAGGCTGTAGAACTTGAAGTGCTGTAGAATGCATGGCAGAGACTGATAATATCTCCTTGTAAGCATCCTAGAGTTAGCAGGGCCAGTGAGCCCAGGCACAGCACACAAATACAGTTATCCTACTTTCTGGATGTGTGAGGGATTTTGTTTACTATGCTTAGAAACATCCACACTCACATGATATTGGATACACCCATTCACTGGGGATAACTAGAAGCTGATTACAGCAATCATAACCGTAAAAGCAAATTTCCATATCCATCTCACAACTTGTAAGATTTCCTATGCTCACAGTGGAGAGATCTTCTTTGGATGTTTTGACTGGAAGGTGACTGGCTGCTCACAGCTGTCGGCCATTCTTAGCTAAGGTTTATGGATAGCTGCATATACCCTCACTTCAGTGAATTTCTTTTCTCCAAAGTCAACATATCCATGCATATATACTGCCAGCCCAGCAGACACACTAAGCACTGATGTAACTTCTCATTCCCAAAACAGACAACTAAGTGGCCAGCCTGATGAATCAGCATTAGAAACATGATCTTCAGGGTTCCACCTCCATTCAGATTCACAGGGACAGTAAACATGCCTACTGCACATGCTGATATGCCAACCTTAGGCTTTGCATTTAACTTCTTCTCTAGCCATAATTTTCACAAATACAATTAGCCACAGAGACATTTTTAGACAATTTTAGAAATCCCACATGAATGGCAATTAGGTTTGTATTAACTGAGCACATTTTTCCAACATCAGATGGGGCTTTAAGGACAAGTGTTAAATCAATCTCAAACATCAGGATTCTTCTCTGCCAACATAAAGACTTAAGAGACTTAGCAAATAGTGTACTCTACTGTACAGAAGTTCACAGAGAAAGAGCACTTTCAACACCATCCCAGTGATATTTGTTATTAGGAAACATATTTCCAGCTGTGGTTGCAAGCAATAGATTTGGAATGGAGTATTGGATACAACTGACCATAAAAATGTACATGGCCAGTTCCTTTGGGGAAGGTTATGTTCTTTTTGTTGGGGTTTTGTTTGGTTGGCTGGTTTGGTTTGTTTACAGTTGCAGGGGTTTTTTAGGTTGGTTGATTAAAGGTTTTTGTTGTTGGTTTTGTTTGTGTGGTGGTTTTTTTTTTTTACATACCTGGCATTCACAATATTCCCTGCACTTAACTCAACCATCTCTTCAAATCCCACTGCAAATATGTCAGGAGGGCAGTTGTCATCATCTGTTGGCAGGAAGGAAAAGTCATACCAGAATTACTATTTTGTTGTTTCTTCTAATGACTTGCATTCTAATTTCTGTCAGAGATCCTTCCTGTAGTTGTATCTTGTGCATCCCCTGCCAAGCTATACATATTCATAGCTCCTTTAATCTAATCTCATAAAACATCCCCTGCAGTTCTTCTGAAATTTTTTCCTGCTTTTCTCCCACTGGTTGGTCTCCATCTCTCTAGCAGGAAGCAGTTCAGAACAGAACATTATATTTTAGCAGAGTTAAGATCTCTCTCCCCCACCCCACTCATCACTAAAGCCACAACATCTCACTACTGACCATCTCTTACCCACTTGTCATTTTACCCAACATGCTCTTCCTTTCTGACACAGACTCCAATGTAACTGAACTTAATTGTCCACACACCAATATGTCACCTCCATCTCAATGCCTTTAGTAAATTCATCTAGTTTAAGGATGCCTTTGAAGTTTCTTCTTGCCTTCTAAGTCCTTCTTAGATCACCCTAGAGCACATTAACCTGCACCCCCCCTTCCCCAGCTCTGTGGATATTACTCTGAGGAAACACCAAAGATCAGATGCTCTCGTAAAATAGTGAGAAGCAAATCTCCTGACCCATTAGGTCTGTCCACTGCCTAAAGAGTTATTTTTTTTTAAGTATCATATGACCATAGTGACAGTTACTTAATTCAACATGAAGATATACAGACAAACATAAACAAATATAAATGTAGGAACCTAAATCAGATCTGACTCAGAAATCACAAATAAAAAGTAAAATGTGCAGCAACTCTGTGCAGACACAAGGGTGAAACTAGCATGACAGCTAGCCTCCTTTACTAGCTTAAACAGACAGGCACTGTCACATGTATTTCCCATTAATAATTTTGGACATCTGTCTTTTAACACTTGCCCATTTGTGTAGGCACTGCACTGACATTAACATGGGTACAGACATTAGCCCTGCCCATTCACATAATTCAGCTCTCTTCCAGAAGCTGCTCAGAACTACCATGTCTCAGCTGCCTGTTACATGTAGCCCTGCTCCTCTGGTTCTCTCAGAGGACAGTCTGCAAGGCTAATGCATTACAGGCTCTCAACAAATTTTGGTATTATGGGCACAGTCATGTGCTAACATCTGATGTGTTTCTGAAACAGACTAGACTGGACTAATCCCTTACCTAGGCTGCTCAGAATACAGCGGTCTGCACCTAATCACATACCACTCAGGAACTAAGGGTTCAAATGAGACAACTTTTGTAAGGCAGCCAAGGATTTGAGGAACGTATTCCTGAGCTGCAAGGTTAAGTACAGGGCTATCCCTGTGATGCCTGCAGGAAACTAAATGTTCCACTCTAACAATAAAAACATGAGTTTTGCTGTAGTTTTGCAACCACTCCATTTTTAAATGACAGAATGTTCCCTTTTTATTTACCTTAATAAAAAAATCTGTAAATCAATTACAATACCTGACCTTGTTCCATAAATAAGAAATTCAGCAGCCAATTTCATCAAGCCACAAGCATAAGAGTTTTCTATACTGCTAAAGAAAGGAAATAACGCCTTCAACAAAGTAAATTTTTTGTCTGAAGGCTTTGATAATAACATTTCCAGACAAGCTCATAGTCCAGATTGTATAGATATGTTTAGTTTCAGATGAGAGACCAAGGAGATGCTCTGATGGCACCTAAGCATGTAGCTCCTGCTCCCGATAAAGAACAAAGAACAGAGATATGGAAGAAGAAAATACATACAGGGTGCAGAACAGGACGATACATCCACTAATGCATGAAAGAGAGCTCTGAATTCTGACCTGCTGAAGGTTTGAAACAGTCACATGGACTGTTTCAAGATGTTCAAAGAAATCTAACTGTCAGGAGCTCTTCATACACCATTCCACTTCTGCAGGGTAGCAGCAAAAGCATGGAGGAACTGAGCACACCCCTAAGAACTGACAGAAGATGCCCTTCAAAATGTACTGCCTTTGAAAGGCTGGTCAAATCTTGTGTCCTGATTCACTGTCTCTAGAGATGCCAGCAAATAGCGCTTATACATTTTGACTGTGAAATCTTACCTTGAAATTCTGAAACCCCTGAGAGCTTGGGAGAATCCAGCAGCCAGTCTGTCAGCTCACTGGTACCAAGGATGTTGCTTCGAAACTGCTTTCCCCCATTCACATTCCAGGTGCCCGTGGCAACACGAACACGCTTGGAGCTTGTGAATTCAAACTGACGCTCTGACATGGCCTTCAAAATACTTGGAGTTACTGACAGAAGAGGGGAGAGAGAAAGACGGTGTGTAAAAGAATGTGCTGTAAAAGGATAGAAACCATCTACACTGCAGCAGCACAGTCACTCTGAAATAATAACGATACCCTAAGCAGCAACAATACAAAAGGCAGGGAATATCTCCTATGGCAATGGCAATACCTACAAGGTAACTGGAGTTGATGTCAGCAATTTCTTTTCCAGAAACCAGGCACCCTTTGAAAGCCTGGGAATGGCTGGTCACACACTTTCAGCTTACGTTCTTTTTGTACTTCTTCAAGTAATATGCAAAAAATTCTTTTATCTCCCATAATCTTTTCAGTTTAGTCTGCAGCACTGTCATGGTTTAACCTCATTGGCCAATGAGTGCTTAGTAGTGCTTATCCCAGCCCCTCGCTCACTCCTGCCCCTGCAGCGAAATGCGGGAGAGAATCGCAAGAGTAAAACTGAGAAAACTCATAGATTGAGATAAGGACAGTTTAACGGGACAGACAAGGAAAAAAAAAAAAGGATAATAGAATAAGAATATACAAAAAAAGTGTGACACAGTGCCCAGTCAGTTTCAAAGCAGCAGCCCTCAGTCAGCTTTCCTCCCCAGTTTATATACCAAGCATGGCATAATTTAGTATGGAATACTCCTTTGGCTATTTGGAGTCATCTGTCCTGGCTGCATCCCCTCCCAGCTTCTTGTAGCCCGCCAGCCTTCTGAATGGGAGAGCATGAGAAGCTGGAAAGTCCTTGACTTAGTATAAACACCATACAGCAACAACTAAAACCCTCAGTGTGTTACCAGCCTGCTGTGGTTTAAACTCAGCTGACAACCAAGTACAACACAAAAGCACTCACTCATTCATTAGTCTCATATTAAATCCAAAACACAACATCATACCACGCACCAGGAAGCCAATGAACTCTATTCCTGAAATCAGGACAAGCAATCAAATACGTCAGAAGTTACAACTTAAACTGAAGCCTTTAGAAGTTTAGAATGTGGAAGGAAAGATAGAGAGCAGCACAATCTCACAACAGTACAAATCTAGCACTGCCATGGCTCTCTAGCCTGGTAAGAACTCCTCAAAAAAAACCCTGCTATATTCACCGATTTTTTCTGAGTATAGAAAATTAGCAGTGCGCTTTTGCTGTCTCAGCAAATGAACCAGAGTTAATCTTTAACTACCCAACTTGCAGTCGGGCATAGAGAAGCAATCTATATTTTCCTTGTGGTTGACATCAAGGAACAAGCTCAGGACTGAAGTGGTGCTGAATCATTTACTTATCTGATACCCAATACTCATTGTGGGTCAAATGGTCCTATATTTTGCATGTAAATATCTTCTCAGAGAGAGCTGAGTTATTCTAGATGGGTGCAAACAAATGTGTCTATGCTGCTGACTATTAGGGGCCTGGGATAAAGCAGGAAATGAGCTAAAATAACAGAGATGTGCCTTTAAAGATCCAAATGGCTAAAAGCATGTGCAAACACAAGGGCACGACTAAGGAGATAAAAAGGCTGAGCTCAAGAGACGTCCTCAAGGCAAACTCAGATAGGATAGACTGGGAATATAGCCCTAAAATCTTTCCCTCTGGTCCAACTCTAAACTTCAGAGAATATCACTATCAAAGAGCAGAAAAACATACTCAAAAGTTCAAAACAAAATATGAGAAATAAGCAGAAGAGTTATGCTACGGTCACTTGAAAGCAGTGCTTTAAACAACAGATCTGTGCAAAATCCACTTAATTATATTTTTTTTTTAGGGGTACAGGTGCTTACATCTGACAGATGCAAAAGCAAAGGGAAGGGTTTAGACTGGCTTTACCCAGAAGTGCAGTCTGGTCCATGAGCATCTTGCCTTTGTCTGCATATTCCTCACGGTAGAAGTCACCCATGAGCAGCAACTCGATGGCTTCCTGCTTTACTGTATCAAAGAAATTTGACTGGATGGTACGAGACACAGAGCGGGCACCATCCTTGAGCTTCCCAACCTACAGCAGACAGGAATTACGAATGTAAGTGGTACTGAACCATATATAGGATATCTTTCTTTACTTGTAAATAGAGTTTTGCCATTTTTCTTTACCTTGTTCTTCCCCTCAACAGCACGATTACCACTAAATACTCTGCTCAGATTTTGACCATTGAGAGTCCACATCTCCTTGTAGGATTCCACAAAGCGTTCAATTATAGGTTTAGAATTCAAACCAAGGCTCTCTAATTGAGCAAACAGTATCTGGATTAGGTGCAGAAGGAGAAAAAAAAGAACACAAAAAAGAAACCAACATTGTTTTTAAATGCGTTTTTGCTTTTTGTCCTCAGTATTCCAGCCAGCAACATTTTGTATCATAGAGCAGGCAGGACAGACCCACATAACTGAGACTTACAGCCTCTTTCCTGTCTTTCCCATGGAACAGCCATTGTATGTACTACAGGTATCCCACAGAAAGTCCTCTGACAAACTCACCTCCTGTGCAACGAAGGACTGTACACTATTAGAACGATCCAGGCAGTCCAAACAATTCATTCGAAAAGTACCTGTCTGCAGACTTTGGTAACCAAACACAAGAGGAGGGAGGAAAAAATGGTGTATTTTAAAATAACATCTAATCATGAGTTGATTGAACAAGATCATCACATGTTCAGCCTGAATATACCCACCCACGTTTTGACGGTGCAAGCATGCTGTGCACAATATATTCCATTAGCACATTTAATTACTTGACTACATCTGCAAAACTGTATTAGCAAATCCATGCACTAGTTAATTTGCAGATTTGAAACCATGGAGATGCAATTAAGCCAAATCATTGATTTAGCACCAAGACTACACTTTGTCTCCAAATTTTATTTCAAGACAGTCAATTTATGGTCATGGTCCAAACACAGCAAGAAAGGTGGGAAGGCCAGGACAAGCAGTGTCCAGCTACACTGGAACAGAGGGGCAGAGACACTCACCGTGGACTTACATGCTCGCCCTTTGTAAAGATTCCAAAGTCTTCCCAGTGCAACTTCAGCTGAGGCCTCAGCAAGTTTTCCAGTTTCTCAGTTTTCCCACCTTTTGCAAATTGGTGGTAGTCAAAGTTTATCATGGGACTGTCTTCCGCATGGGAAGAGGCCCATAGCAGTTTCTGTTTAGATAAGAGAATGAAGGAAAACAAACCCTGCTCAAGCAACACATAAGGATTGATACCAGCATGCTTTTATCATTAATAAACCTTGACTGTTAATCACACAGTTTGTAGGGAATTTTGAAAGCCCAGACATGAAAAAAGCAACTGAAGTTCCCTGTTTGTTTTCTTCACAGGAGTAAACCTGACTGTTAGAATCCAATTTTCCTACAGGGGAACTCAAACTGTAGCTGCAAAGTATACATCAGAATTGTGCCTTGGCTGGTGGCAGCCCTGCAGCAATGGGCTCCTGCTATCTCTGTGCATGAGGGTGGACAGCACTAGCAATGCTCTAGACAGGCTCAGGGGGAGGAAGTAAGTAAGCAATTACAGCCTTTACAGGGAAACGTACTATAAAGTGTTTGTGGTAAACTGCAGAAGTGAAAGAAGAGGCACAAATAGCCTCACTATTTAATCTCCAATTTCAATGACCTCACACGCATTTCCGTAATCACCACAAATTTCATTAAGTTATCCGCATCAGATGCAACAGTAATACATCCTGTTCTCCACAAGAAGGGCAGTGAACCATTACATTAACTCAAACGATGCAAGCCTTTGTCTATTCTCTTCTCTCCTGCACATTTTCATTCCAAGAGATGGATGCTTTTCTCCATTTACATTGTGACACACGCTGGACAAAAAAAATCTGATATTACATTAAAAGTGTACATGTAGCAGTTACACCAGCATAATTGTATTGAGTAAGCCATTAAGCCTTTCCTGCAGAAAGAAATTTAAAGGCAGTGCTTGGAAAGAGACCTGTAAAATGTATTTCATTAGACTGTTACTGTTGACACCCCAATCTGCCCTGACAGATGCTGGCACTAGTAATGCACTTGAGGATGGCATTTACCCACTGCTGCAGTGTAAATTATTGTCAGAGTATTTGCAACTCTACACTACAGCCCTGCTTTTACTGTAAACATAATTACATCTGTTATAGCGAATGCTTATGGGAGGAACAGCATTTCCTGGGAACAGAATTGATTTTTGGTCTGGTCTGATTCAGGTAATGGATAATGAATGGTAAATGAATGGGAACCATGACATTCTGATCAAGAGAGCCCAGCAGCAGTAATTACAAGAATAATTTGAACCAATGCTGATAAGAATTACTAAGGTTGAAGCAAGAGTGGAGAGAAGAGAAAGAAATAAAAGCAAAAAAGAGATGGAGAAATTAATGACAGGAGGCAAGCTTGCAACTGTAATCACAGTCCTATGAATTACTTTGTTTTTAATTCAAGCTCTTTGAAATCATCAAAGTAAAATTAACTCTTTATTCTTTCCTAACACCCATTTCTTAAAACACAAAGGTAAAGAAAGGATCAAGGACTCATTCTGAATGAATATAAAACTTCAGTTTTCAGTGATATCAGTCTAAATATCCTTTGAGCTCTCAGGGCATTTGCAGAGTTTATTTATTTTTAAAATAAGCAAAAATGTAACAATTTAAACAAAAGAAAATATATTTAAATTAAATAACAAATGCAAGGTCTTTATTCTAGAGATGACCAGTTTCTGACTTAATGTTGCATGATATTGTCTAGAACATAATATGCAAGAATGTGAGTTTGAGAAAATATCAGTATCAGTATCAAATTATCAACAAACTTCATATTTTTATCCACGTAAGTTATTTCAGCATTTCAGAATTGGTTATCTTTTACCTTTAAATTTCAGTGGGGTTTGCAAAACAAACTAGAAAAAATATTTTAAAGAGAGGGAAACCAAAAGATTACAGAGGCTTAGCTGTGTTATGCAGAAATTCAGTAAGAAGCTGAAAACAGTAACCAGGACCGGACTTCACTCCTGTGCCTTCCTCACTGCCTTGCAAGTTTTAGTCATTAATCACCTTCTTTGGCCACATTCTATACAAAAGGAGACCTTCACTTCATAATTTTCTGCTGGGGAAGTAGATAGTCCTTCCCAGGTCTTTTGCAGGAGGAGGAAATGGTCACACAGAAAAACTGACAAAGAACTTGACACTCCCTGTAAGTTCACTATTGCAACAGAGAAGGAAAGAAATCAGGCACTGCTATTTAACCACAATTTTTATTTTGTTTAGTTTCACGTAGTAAATGCTTCAGCTAGAACCGCTGGTATCGCTCTTTACCAATGATACATACATGGCACTTAATACAAGTGGGTACTTAAATCATCCTATAGTTAGTTTTAGGAACATGTTCCCTGAAGTATCTATGTCAGTTTGCTAAAACAACAGGTACTAAAGGAGGCAGACTTCCATCAGCCTCCAGCCAGATTCAGGCAGCTATTGCACTGCTGCAAATCCCACTCGGTGACAATCTGTGGCTTTAAATTCACACTGGTTTTAAAAAGAGTATCACACTAGAAAGCAGCACAGCTTTAGTTCTACAATGCTTGACATCTTTCCTTTCAGATATTAGTGGTACCTGGGGACGCTCTTTAGAGGCCAGGAAAATCTCTCTCCGTATACCAAACTATCATCTGGTGCTCAGGCAGCCAATTCCAAACACAATCAGTGCTAGACAGCTATTTCCCATTACTATCAGAGCAAGACAGCTTAGTGATGCTAAGTCACCATGCTCAGTGATGGAGGATCAGGACCCAGCCCCCAGGCAGTTCTGGCAATCCCAGAGGGCCCCTGACTGGATAGGTGGCTAAGTACAATGCCAAAGCTGGCTATGATTCACTTTTGCAAATGTGAACTATCCTGAGGAGTATTCAGGCAATTTCTTTTAAAGTTTGGTTAAAGAGAATGTACATAAATGCATGAAGAAGTAAGCAGAAAGAAAGTGCTGGAAACTAAGCCATGAAACCAAGAAACACTATTCTCAGTATGCAACGTACAGTAAAGAGTTAATATAATCTCTTTAGAACTACTATTCATCACCTCCTGAGCCAGAAGGAAAACAGAAGAACATGGAGGCTCAAGGGAAATCAGAAAATTATTTTTAAAATTAAAATTATTGCTTTTACCTTAAAAGCTCTGTTGAGCACCTCCTCTCCTCCTCTGCTTCCCAATAGGTTTACGATCACTTGTTTTCCATACTGCTCTTTCAGAAGCATCATATGCCTACAGCAAAAGTAACCATAACAGGTACTAAACAAAACTAAGTTACATTGCCTATTGCCATTATCAAAACACAAAGTAGAGACCACTGGTTGTTTCATCCAGCAGAAAGTCTTAGCCACCATCTACACCATCTACAGACATCTTTCTCAGTTTTCCTTGCAATCAATTATTAAAGTAAAAATGGTGAAAGTACGCAATTAATGGATACAGTATTCTGTATTGAACTTAAAGAAACAAGTTTCTTAGGAAATAGGCCCCACATCTTTTATGTCACTGTTAGCTTTGACACTGCCCTTTACACTCCTACCTCTTGGCTGTTAGCCTGGGAACCACACAGGAAAGACAAGAAGAGAGGAAAATGTACTATACTTCCGCAGGAATTGCCTGCCATCTTGCAGAGCTGAGACTACTAAGAGTCAGCAGCAGCAATGGGACCTACGAATCCAGTGCCAAGGCCAGAGAGGTCCAAACACATGTCACAGGTGACAGGGTTCAAACATCTCTGAGCTACTGCAACATAGAGATATTTACTCTGAACTCAAATCAAGCAGGAAGATGAGTAATCATAGGAACTGTTGCACTGGATCAGAACAAAGGTCCTTTTAGCCAAGTTGTCTGGTTCAGATTCTGCAGGAAAAGCACAAAATAGGACAAGTGGGCTGGCTTTTTTGGTCTATGTCACAAAAATCTCAAAGCCTGACATTTAGGGACTCTCAAGTTAAGAGCTTATAACCAGATGCCAAAACACCCATTCTCTCCTCAATACATCTTTTTCAAGTTGGCATGCATGGTCTGCAGAAGCTATGCTGGCTCATCAAGAAAGAATTAGATCTTAAAGTTGATTTCCATCATGTACAGAAAACACTGTAGTAGTACTTAAGAGGAAGCTGGATAGAAATAGGCAAGAAAAATAAACACTCACAAAAAGGAGACATGCTGCAAAATAGCATGTAATGGCAAAGTGTGAGAAAACACATCTTCTGGCATTACTCTTTAAATCCTTTAACCAGAAATAAGTTACACAGAAAACCATGGAAGAGGAGAAAAGAAAGAAGTCATCAGCACTGCCTTCAGGAAACCCAGCTAAATATGTTTTCTGGTGCATTCTTGATACTGCAACCAGTTCTCTGTATGCCAGCTCATCCCATATAGTTGCACCTCTCTGATCCCAGCATCAAGATTCTACCTCTCTGCCAGTGTTGTTTCCTTGCAACAAAACTACTGAAGCTCAAATCACGTTTGATTACTGTAAGCAAAGCTCCCTGTGGATTTCTCAGGAGAGAGACAGAGGATGAAAAAGTATCTAACAAGATTACCATCCATTTCTCACATGGCTAAATGTAACAGGCTAAATTAACATCTCACAAAAGCTGTAGCAGGTTGTTAAATTCCAGTGTACTCTTCCATATAAGCAGTCACTTATTCCTTGCCCCTTTTCAAAAGACTATCTTTTGCAGATCTGTAAATAGAGAGATCCCTAAGTTCACCTAACTTATGGGCACAAGAGAAAGAAGGAATAGAGCAAGTTTATCCTTATGTTCACCTTTCTTACGAGAAAGCTATTCACCAGCTGTATTAGGGTCACGGCTAAAAGGTCTTACAAAATTGTTCCTTCTTGAGGTACTCTCAATTTCATGGGCAGTATAAGAAGATGCTGAATAAGTTACTGTTTTCCTCTTACATAAAGTATCTCTGTTGTGGAATGCAGACCTCTAAGGATGGAGCTTCAGGGACACTGGCAGGACAAGTTATCACAGCACCAGATGGCCACAAGACCAAGAGTCTCAAAGGCACTTGAATTCAGTAGGATTTAAGAGCCTTAAAATCTTGGAGAATGTAGGCCAAGAACCTCTGGAGCAGAAACTGCTATAGTGCATAGTCCCTTTGGATTCTGATCCCTGTTTGGGATCTTGAGTGTTGCAAAACCATTAACAGTCAATAATGTCCTGTGTGCTAATAGCTGAGGTAATAAAACAGCCTTACTCAAAATCAACATACAACCTGATCTGCCAAAACGAAACCAAAACAGAAATTAATCACTTGACCTGTACTTACAGAGTGAAAATTTCCCACAGACCAAATTCTTCACATTCTTTTCAGGCACTGTTCCCATGAATATCAGTAGAAATACACCCTTAGACGATAGCATTTCCTAGTCAGACATTCCAAAGAATCAAGCTAATGTATGTCTTTTTCTACAGTTTCTAGCTGACAAACAGAGTCTTAATGGTTTAAAAATGTTTACAAGCCAGTCTTTGCATAAAATAGAAAAAATCAGCATAATAGCATCATATAACACTGGTCACGGAATAAGGCACTGCTATTTCTGTGTAGGAGTAAAACAATGAAGAGAAGACCAAATCCAGAATGGAGTGAAAGCAGTGTTAAATCTTTAACTACTTCTGTTAGAGTGGTAAAGCACACATATTCTGTGTACTATAAGTGTAAACTCACATCTGTTGGCTCACAAAAGTTTGCACAAACCTTCCTTTTCCATATCACTCAGTACTTCTAAACTTTTACAGAAATGAGTCAGAAGACCAAATTAATTCAATTACTATTGAAAACAAGAAGGAAAAAAACACCCAAAAAAGTGACTAAATGAAGTAGACCAATTTAATAATCTGCCACACGTAGGGGATTTGCCACATCATCTGAGAGATGTTTCACATCTCAAGATTTTCTAGGAAGGCAAAGTTGTGGAACCTTGGATGTATGCCAGGCTCTGTATTGATGCCAAAGTGGAATGAAACTTACCTGTCAAAGGCAGGTGCATTGGCTTCCAGACCTCGGTTAAGCCTTAAATGGCGGGAACCAACCTAAAATAAAATATTAGAAGACCAAGAAAGAGAAAAGACTTCTTAAACTGCAAGAGTCCTAAGTCACTAGATGTCTCTCTTTTTCCTTCAGAGAAAAACATTTTTTTAACAGCACCAGACATCTCTAACAGACTCCAACCACCCCCACACATAATATTCTTAACACAAAAGCCCCAGCTTTTATTAGACAACATTTACAATTACAAGTGAAAACACAATTACCATTAAGCAAAGGGATACCTACACATCTTTTTATGGCCAAACAAATCACATCTCTTTGCCAGCTTTCTCTTGCAAATAGCACACACTGCCTCACATGAATATTCTGTGAGCCTAGTATTCTCACTGCCCTTCTTGCCTTGGTAGAGAGGGCTGCATTTATGCCCATTCCATGCATTGTGTATTCTGACTTCCTTCAAAAGTATCAGAATAGTGATTCAAAAATATGAAGGATGACATTCTGTACCATCAAACTAACAGGTCTTTTGATATGGATGTCAACAACAGTAGCCTCAAATTCCTTCTGAATGGTAGCTACTGTTAAGACATTATTACAGAGGGCTTCTTTCCTCTCCAAAAACTACACTCCTAAATATGTATAGGATCATGCATTGTTTCCTGTATTTATCATCTTTACTTGTTTTTCATGAGGTTGGTTTCTGTAATTCTTTCTAACACCAGTGCCATTCACACTCCAGGAGTAAGAGTACATAACGTAATCCAGATTAGGCAGAAAAAAACAGGCCTACTAAAAAATAAACAATTCTGTTTAACTAGAGATAACCCACTAGCCAAAGATACTTGAGGGAATGCTCAGCGGCTCTGTAACATGCATAACAACAGTGCTGGACACAGCTACACCACGGGCAGGACATGTATAATCATATGGACAAACTTGTTTTATAAAAAGAAGCAAGTACTGCACTAGATTGTGTTAACAGACAACAGAGACCCTTTAGTCATTTCTTTTTGTGCTAAATCCAGTGCCTATGAATAGTAAATAGGTTCTTGTTTAGTGATCAAAAAAGTATCATGTAACCTTTAAAGTGTCTTTAAAAACCAGTTATGTGATGTGCTTTCTCTACTAACACACATGAATATATATGCATACTCATTTCAGTCGCTTATCCCTCTGTTAAGAGAATGCAAAGTGCTAGAAAGATTCTTATTTGGGTTTACAACTGTATATAAACTGCAAGTCACAGACCATATGCAACCCACTAAATTTGATGCAATAATCTCGTGATGAAATCCTACATTTCTGCCTCACAAAAGATCTGATTAGATCATTATCACCCTTTTGACTGAAATCTCAAAAACACACCATCTAGTAATTTAACTTCGTTTCAAGGTAGCATGCTCTTATAGAGCACTGGTGTCCTTAGATACTCCAATTGTATTGTGGAGGTCAATATCACCAAGCCAACCAGGCATTTCAGAGAAATAGGTTATTTCAAATAAAACTGAAAATGTTATAAAGATATAGCTGTAAGCTTCAATTTATAACATTAGGACACAGTCCCTTACAAACAGTTCTCTGCAGAGGCATTCAAACACACAAAAATTTTAAACTTCAGTCACCTATAGCCATTAGTCTGGTACAGTTCTATTTATCTAAACACACAAAACTTCTTACAAGGTAAACCTAAAATGAAAGAGCTCAGTACTTTCACAGAACGAACTTTGAATCTCATTTAAAAAAAAATATTTTATGTTAATTCTAAATTATAAGTAGCAAGACAGAGAAGCAAGGTAGGCTTTCTGAATATTTGTTTACCTGAAGCCTCGTTTGCTCCCAAAACAGTGGAACAGAACCTCTGATCTGCACAAAAGAAGAGACATCATCATCCAAGTAAATTGTCTGCAAAAACAAAATAAAGGAAAGGAGTTCTGTAGTTAGATCTATCAGCCTGTGGCCCCTTCGTCAGGTGACAGTTAAAGACACTGAACTGAAAGGGTAAAAAAAGCAAACCATGTATCTCCCTGTATCCACTTACAGCTCAGCCTCTTTTCCATAGTCTCGCAGGCAGTGGAACAAAGCACAACGTATTTGCTTTCATGTCATCACAGCAGATTCAATTCACTTCTCACCAGAAACAAGAGAAAACTTAAAACACCACCACATCTTTCACCCACAATCAAGATGGGTTTGATCTACTGGTGGAGACACTCGGAAAGACCAGGCATATACTCTCCTGCTGTCCCTCTCACAAAACTTAACTGTGCAAAATGTCATTGCTCCTTGTGACTGATGATGGGTAACGTCAGGTGGGGGATAAGCTTATCTGCTGCTGTATTTACCATTTCTTATTTCACTGCGTGCTGTGTCTTGTCAGAGAATCCAAATAAAACTCTGTGAAACCGGCATCTTTGCCACACCCATTCTGAGGTACAGTGAAGAGCAATGTGATCTACTTCTTTTCCAGGGGGCTTACAGCAAGAGGTTCCAAATTCTCCACTTCCTTTCCCACCCAGACCTCAAATTCTCCCTTTATGTGTCCCTACGATCATTGTTAACAAGCTGATTTTGGGTCAAATCTATACAAAGACTGATTTTCCCTTTTGCCTTCCCCCATCCACAGTCCCCAATCACAGTGTTACATTATGTTAACTTAGCATGAAAGGTACTATCTTCAGATTCAGTATGACCACAGAGCAACTGTGCAAAGCCCAGCTCTCTCCTCTGGCCTATACTTAGCAGTGGAATCCTGGCTGCTCTCCACGGGGGATACATGATACACATCTCCGTTATCTCATGCATGACAATGACTGCTCTGCAGCCCTGAGGAGGAATGGGATCCAGGTTATCCAGGTAGCTGCACTCACCACATCGTATCATTTGGCACAGCTGCTGCCAGCTGGCTAGTGGCTTTGAAAATAGAATAGAACATGAAAATGGATTTCTCTACAGCTTTAAATGTTTTGTCTTTTTGGATTTGCCACTAGATGAAGCCAACAGCTGGCTCAGGGAACGTGCCTGACCTTGACCTCTCATCTTCATAAGCATTATCCATGTGCAGTTTTTAGACTACATGTGTGGAAAAAAGAAAGAGGTATTTAGATAAAATTGGTGACAAAACATTTCTCTAATATTCGCCTTATTTTTGCAGAGCACTTAAAACCATCTCCATTTCACTAAGATGAAAGATTTAAGTGGCTTCATGATGGACACAATGTCAGAGAAGAAGAATAGGATAGTCAGCCCAGACATAATGCAAAACTATGTTTCAATATTTTTAACCTCTCACCAAAGCATTATGAATCCTTTTCTCTGTTACACTCCATCCTAGCACAACCCTCTGCAAGACAGGGGTTGCTCAGAGAAGCTTTTGTGCAAGGTCTGCGACACAGTTTGAGTAATGGGACTCTAAAATATGCTTCTCCCAGTAAATTTTTATGGACATTATTGGCACATGAGTGCAAGAGTTAATTACCATGGCAACACACTGGTGTGCATTTTCTTTGTACGTTTGTGCTTGGAAGAGTTCATTCCTCCTGCAGCTGGACTACAGAGGAATAAGCAGCCCCACCTTCTTCTTCTTCATCACATTCTCCCTGAGATTGGTCGTGCCAAGATGAGTCAGAGACTTCTATACATTGAATCATCTTCTCAGTCACAGCTATGGACCCAAAGAAGCTCATTCCAAGGTAAAGCAAATTAATAGCACTACTTGAGCCTCAGCATTATCCTGACTAATATTAAATGAAGATCAGGACCTGAATCTGAGCCAAAAAAGATTCAGGACTGGCCTACTTAAAATTTTGACAGCAATCATCACCTTAGCAATTAATGAGTAGAAATGAAACATCTAATGGTGGCAAATACAGACAAAGCTTTATCTGAAGTACAAGGTGGCCACTCAAACAGCTTGCTAGAGAGGATGAATTTTCTTTACAGTTTTCTGTGAAGTCCCTGCTTCCACACCTAACTGCAAAACTGACAGCTCAAGTATTTCTTTGACCAGCTCTTCTAGACATCCAGCTGCAAATCTCTAGACCCATTGGTTAACAGTAATTCTAATTCAGTACCTGCAGTTTAACATCCTTCTGAGTTACAGTTTAAATGGAAAGTATTTCCTCAGTTACAGACCCTGAATAGATAACCTACCTTCTTCCTGCCAAATATAGAAGAAAAATCCTGACCAAACATTTATTTCTGCATTAGCAGATGCTCTATTTCCACTTACTAGTGAGTTAACAGATGTTTGTTACCAGTACCACTCATATTTTCTGTTCGCTGGTTTTGACCCATTACCTCTTCTGTTTTCTGCTCTATTAAGCTGTCCATTAGGACAACTGAACAACAACGAAAATATTCAAACTATTTGATCATTCCTGCAACCTAAACAGGATGCCTAAACCTTGATGTGATGGGTTGCGGGATCCTGTGTCAAGCTAAGGTCTAATACAGGACTCTCCTATGATGGCAGAGCATTTTAAAGAAACTGACATTTTTTATGTATGTTGCCATGTAGCTTTAAGAAATTAGATGAGTTTTTTGAACTGGGAGCACAGCCTCTCCAACACAGTCATTCACAAGAAAGTACTTTTTTTTTTTCCGTTCACTTACAGGGCTCATCATCCTGTTCTCTGGAGCAATTCCCTGGTCTTTCACAATCCTTTCACCTCATTCTTATGACCCAAATGAATCCAAAATTATTTTCTTTCAAGCTGACAGCAAGTTGGAAAAAGACCTAATATTTTTTTAATGAGCGGAGACTCATTAAAATTACTTTTCTGCCAGTCATTCCTTCCCAAACAGACTCTAACCATTTCATTAAATATTACAGCTGTGCAAATCTCCCCTCAATTTCAGTAATACCCACTAGCCTTCATTTACCACTCCGAGGAACATGACCCTTGTTCCTGACACTGCCTTTTAGTGTACATGTCTCTTGAGCTTACAGTATTAGTGGCAACAGACTTCCTATCAGCACACTTAAGCGAGCAGGTTTAAAAACTAAGAGAACTTTCCAGATCAGGTATGGACATAATCTCAGCAGCCACATACACTGTAAGAAACCCTATTTGCCAAAATCTTAAATAAGCACTGATAATACATTTAGATTGAAATTACACTCATAAATAAAATATTCCAACTTCGTTGCTTATGCATGGGCAAGTATAGTTTCTTTTCTCATACTCTTCACAGCCTTGACCAGTTTTTGTCACAATGTCATGTTTTCTACAAGCACATCTGTCCCACTTTTTTGTTGTTCTAGTTTTGACTTTATTACCCTGTTCTCTAGCAGAGCCACCTTCCTTATTCTAAGGTACTAGACAAACAATGAACAGTTCTTTAAGAAAAGAAACTTAAAGAAAAGGAAAATGCCTTATGTCCAGAAGTTTCCTGTCCTCTGTTTTCATTTTTTCATGGACAAGATCATACTGTTTTTTCTCCAGAAGTTCAGCAACAATCAATTACTTTTTGGACAACACTCAGTCATTAGGATTCATACATACTGCTAAGTCTGTTTTTGTGGAGTCCTATCTCTTGTCTTAGATCCAAAATGACAGTAAGTTGGTGCCTATGTACCCCAGGGATAATGCTCATTCCTACCAACTCCTCAAAACACTTGAGGACTTCTTCATTAATCTCAAGAGTTCTGGCCATACTACAATCCAATCCAGTCAGCTGCATGAACTTTCAGACCAGGTCCTCATCAGACAACATTGTAGCAACTAGATAGTTAACCATGTGGAAGACCTATGTGCCTTAACAATAAATTACTTGTCCTCTGGTGGTAGAATTTGCCATACTTTTCTTTCAGCTTCTGTGGTCTTAGACTCTCTTTGTGTCCTCTTTCCCCAACTCAGGACCAAGGGTGATAGTATTGACAGTTCAACAGGACATTTTTCAGTCTTTCTCTTCTGTTGCAATAGGGCCAAACCTTGCCCCTGCAATCCAAGGATCTTTCCCGGTAAACAAGCTTCATGCACACGTAATGTCAGAAAGCTTCTAGGCAAGAAGCAAACTTCTGTGTCAACCCACTGCTGCTCTAATCCCAGCATGCTGTGTCCATTTATTGTCCATTTATTGCTTGGAAAAATTTATTCACCAATCTCCATCACTCAGCTTCATTAGAAACAAATAATCATCCAGTCACAACTTCAAACAGCAAAATTCATTATGGACTCAAGGGGTACAAAGAGACACAGTCCCTAATGAAATGGAAACTCAGATGGCTTATTCGGGGATCCCCAGCTCTGCCACACAAAGAGCATGGACAGCAGATGGCCTAAACATACCTCTCTGTGAGTCCCTTTAGCTCAGACCATGGGACTCAAGGATATATTTGCCAAAATAATCCTTTTTGCCTTGCCTGGGGTCATACTAAAACTCGATCCAGAAAATAAATCAACCACATGATTGCATCCATTCCTCTCCTGGAGAGCTATCCTACTGTCTAGGAGGTACTGTGAAATAGAGATAATTTTCCTTAATCCATGCCTAAAATTTTTTCTGAAATTGGAAGAAAGGGACAGTTAATTCAAATTCATGGTATTTCCTTTTAATGCTTTCTCAAGGTTTCAATCTTCTTTACTCAACAATTCCATGAAGGGGGAAAAACTGAAACCATTTATTTGCCTTTGGTTAATTAGAATTGTTCCTTGTAATCCACGCACTAAGATTTTAGCATAACTCTTTGGAGGATAACTGGAAGAAGAGCTGAAATGTAAAGAGTAACAGGCACACAAACTAAATGAAGAAAGCATTTCTAGTTCCTCAAAGCTATCAGAAGAAAAGAATTACAAAAATGCAACACAGTCTCAACTTCAAAGGGACCACTAGGGGAGGAAGAAAAGGTGAAGGGAAACATTTAAGCTACAACTGAGAAACAGAGACTGATTTAAAAGCTACTGGAGAATTAACTACAATACTGCAAGCACTGCAAGTAGAAAGAACTACCATTCCATTACAAAATATTTTTTAGCAAATCTGAAAGCACACATTGAAGGGATTGCCCTCTTTTCCCTTCATTTTGTTTTTCCTTAAGTGTTTCCTATAATATTTTCTTTCTTCTTTCTTCATAAAGCCACAAGGCAAATGATCAAAAAGCTTAAAGATGTACTAAAAGATGGGATTTTTTTGGTTTTTTGGGGTTTTTTTAAGAAAAAGTGAAGATATTCTACACTTTCCCCCTTCTTCTCAAACACTGAGTCACAGCAGTTAAGTGAGCCCACAAAAAATGACTCATTGCAGAGCTGAAATGCCACAAGGCTAACTCAGTGGGAGACAAAAGCATACCATGTATGTGTAAAAGAGCTGCCTGGAGACAAGATTAATTGTTTCTCCCTCTTCTAAAAACAGAAAAATGTTACAAGCAATTCCTACAAAGAGGGGCAAAGTCCTGGGTTTTCAGAATCCTAGGGTGCTATTTATCCATGAAAGCACATAGCCAACATGCCATTATACTGTACAGGGTGCAGCAAATGGAAACAAAATGTTATTCAGCCAAGATATTACCTCACAGGAGATTAGTCAGTCATTTACTATGAAAGTAGGAGAGAGTTTATTCTTGGACTCTTCCTTCCTAATGGCAAGGGGATGTCAGCTTGAACTGGATCTCTGGCATCCTAGTGGTTAGCCCAACTTTGCTTTCTTAGGACATGCAGCTTGGTAAACCTCGTGTTTAGCACCATTAGTAACAGCAACCTTCTTTTCCTTCTTTTCCTTGGTTTTAGAAACCAAACAAAAACACACGCCCTTTAAAACTGCAAACTCTTGCTATAATTTTGAACCCACTCAAGGCTTTCACCTTTCATCCTTGCAACCATTTCATCCTTGCACTTTTGCTTACCCAGTTGAAAAAACATTCAAAAGCCTTCAGTTCTCTCACTTCAGCATCTGACTGATCAGGAAAAAAGCACAGCAATCTCCATGAAGAGCCTGACCCCGACCCAGCTAAGGGAGGCATCAGCAATCAAGTACTGTTTTACCACTCAACCAGGAGAAAATCCTCAGATTTTCTGCTGGAATGCAAAGGCCACCCTATTTTTCATGCTAATCCTTTGTAACATGATGCAGTCCAGGAATATAACAAAATAAAATGAGTTACTGTTGACTCACCTAGTGAGCAGGAGAGCTCAGAAGTATTTCCTGTAATAAATCAACTGCTAAGTACAGTACCACAAATGTGAGACTCACTGAAAAAAAGCTGACAATCCTTACTAACATTTTCTATCCCCACCATTTCAGCAAGAGAGCATTCTTCAAATCCTGAGTAACAGGATTAGTGCTTTGCACTAATATTCATAAGAAGATACTCAACTAAAATAGCAGAATGCACCAGCTATCACTTAAAATCTTCTTTCCTCTTTTCCCAGGTTGCAGGGGAAAGTTCCACTTTTGGGTAAGCAGACATAGCTGTATCTCCAATGCACTGACAGACTTTCTAGAAAGGTGTAGATGTTGCAAAACTTGACTTGCAATTGCTTTGGAGCAGTGGCACAAAAGAGAATTATTAGCAGAGATTTCTGAGATTAGATTAGAGATCCAAGCACTGCAGGGGAAGAGCTTCACATTCAACAAGAATCTGGGGGAGCCTGAACACTAAGTGGAAAACTGTCAGCCTAACTGAAAATGCAGGCAAACCAGGAAAAGGAGGGACATGAACAAAAAAAATCACCCACATCCTCAGAAAGAATTCTGATCACTGGGCAGAAAGTTGCATGTGCATTGTGCATGCTTTGAGCACCTCTTGGGAATCAAACCTCACCAGCAGGCTGGGAAATACCAATCCGCAACTCCTCCAGGCATCCTCCTGACAATCAAAGCACTGTCAAATCTAAGGCAGCTCAGCCTTAGTGTCTTTAGGCAGAACCAGGTGAAAAGGTTAAAGCTGTATTACTACAACATCTTAGAGGAAATGTGGAAAGTGAAGTACCCAAACATTTTGGATTTTGGACAAAGAGGTGCCTGAAGGCATGCCTGGCTCATGCAGTGGGATAACAGGAAGGAGCTCACTGGGTGAGAACTGCTACGTTCACACATTGCCATGAGGAAATACTAGTGCTGTCAGCCCACAAAAGTGTAGGCACCTTTGAGAAAGCATCCTTCCTTAACTATCAGGCACAGGCTTCCAATTTTTTGAGACAGCTCAAGTATGTCTATGATGCCCTCATTGTTTCACGCTCCCCTTATGAGCATCACATAAGCAATCTACTTCCATTATACATGCACCTACATATATAGACATACACATACACAATATATGCCACATACGCAGCTCTGTACATGTGCCCAGAAGATGCTGAAAACAATCAAATTCTAGGAACAAATCCCTGTTCTTTGTTGAAAACTACCAGCCATTTGTCTATTCTCTTTATACAGTGATCCATTTCTGTATGATGGTTCTGGCTGCTAGTAATTACTACTTCAGTTCAAAAAGGAAAAGGTGATTGTACTTGAGTAAGAAAGCACTCACTTCAGCTGGCACAGAAGACTTCAGATTCTCCATGGTCCAGTGCTTTTTACTGACTTTCAAGGCAGCAAGCTAAACCATGTGCAATAAAACCAAGTGACTCTGTTGTTTTGTTTGGCTGTGTCAATCAAGGGTGCCTGCTGAATGCATTTCACACATAAAATTTGTCTTAGCATCAGCTGGAAAGGAGGCTTTTACCACATATGTATAAAAACTGTCATACTACCTCACATTGGAGAGAATCTCTCACAAACCAGTGGGGGAATATAAAAGCAGTCTCCTCCAAAATTAGTTGAACAGGAATTTGCCTGAGCCTGAGAAGATATTATTTTTGAACACTTTCTTTACTAGAGAAAGATAATTTGACAGTGAACTTTACTAGACAAAGATGAGGTCCCAGTACCTTTGCTAGACACTGTCCTAAATGGTTTAAAAACCCATGTCTATATTTCACTACATTATCAAATGGCCAGACTTTCACACTCAGGTAAAAAAAATAAAAGTGTTAGTGAAAACCATGTGAATGAAAAAGTCAGAAACAGAGAAAAAGAGCAGATTGCAAAGAAACGCTTAATGCACAAGAACAAACAGATCTGCTATGCAATAGTATTTTAAATATACTTGAAAAAAACACTTGCTGAGGTCCTTTAATTATCGTTGAAAATTCTGCCCCACTTAAACACGAGTAGACTAAATTATGCAAAGCCATTGGACACATGCACTTACCTGCTCTGTCTCAACAAAGTTAGACACATGTCCATCATCATTGACCCCTCGGACGTGGAAGCGGACACCAGCTCGCTCGCAGCTGATGCGGGAGATGAGGCAGGCTTTTGCCTTCTTGTGGGAAGCATAGACAGTGCGAATGTCCACGACTCCACAGACCACTTTCAGCAGCCAGTCAGAGCAGTTCACCTGGTAGTGTTTGAAGGGCACATGCAATAGTTGGTTCCTGAAAGGTTCAACAACAGACAGACACATTACCGAATAAAACAAACAGACAGGCATGAGTACCACCTGCCAACAATCACTAATTTAATCAATTAATGTTTTATGACCCTTTTGCTGCTGTACCTTATCTCTACCCAAACCCAGGAAATAGCAGGAAGAAAGTTCACCCTTGTGAACTACAACAGAGAACTCAACATGGCCAATTTTAACCACACAACTACCACCAAGGTGCTGTCTTTATATCTTGTACCTGTCTTATAAATTCAGATGCAAATGTCACCTCTTTCAGCTTCAGAAATTTATATTTAGCAATCTTTTTCATAAATTACAGTGTTGTCAAGCTAATTACTTTTTTTGGAAGAGTACTGCCTGGACCTTAGTACTTGCCATCACTAGAGGATGAAGAACTGGTTCAAAATCCACCAGGACTTTCAGAAAAATCTTTTTCCAAGCAGAAAGTGGATCTGTAAGTCACTGGAGATATTGCAAAAAATACTACTAAAATGAAGAGGAACATCTGTTCTAACCTTCAAGATAAACAACTCAAGAAACCAGTCATGTCTAGTTAACAATGATGCTAGTCTCTTCTATTATGATGTTCTTCTTTATTTCATGTTTCAAAATGTGCATTTAGTCACATAGGAGGGCCAGGAAAATATCTTTTATGACCATGCATTGCTCAATAGAGGACCTGTAAAAGATAGTGAAACCCCTAAAGAATTGTTCTTCTAGAGTACAGCATTTACCTGAAAAAGGTGCAAGCCATTATCACATTTTTAGTCTAAATATGTAACAGAAAAAGCATCTCTAAAACAATTTTTCCTATCTGTTCCACCTCTTTCTCTCAGTTCTATTCACAAAGGAAGTCCTCAAACTCCAGCAGAATTTTTTGTTGTTGTTGAAGTTCATTAAACAGTTCATTGTGTTGCCTATAACTAAGGTCACATTACACTTTTCATTGTACAACTATGTATCTCCTTGTTTTCTTTCCTCAAGCAGCTATTGCTTGGTGTGAAATTTCCCATATCACCTAATTACCTCAAGATAAATTTTCTTTGGAACATCTTTTTGCCCTTAATGCATTGTTGTCACCATTTTTCACTGTTCTGCAACATATTGGAGAATAGAAATTCTTCAGAATTTACTTCTAGATTAGTCAGAAGCAGCAAAGAAGGAAGGTTCAAATATACTTATCTTCCAAGAAGAAAAATTTCAAAAGATAGTAGAGGGAAAAACAGTTGCTATAAATGTTATTTCTTTATTATGGGATATTGCCATCTTAGCAGCCTCATCGTTGGAGTACAACTTATTTCTGCCATGTGTCTCACTTGACAATGCTTGGTGAGCTTTTAGAGAGGGATGCATCATTAGCACAGTTGAAAGCAAGTATTTATTATGTATATTTCTTCAGTTTTAAACTCAAACCACTAGATCTTACCAGTCAAAATCACATCATAGCTGGAAAGATTATTTAGCCTAACTGAACTGCTCTCTCATGTTAATCTATCAACCATTATAAACTTTTTTGCTTATTTAATATTCACCTACTTTGGGCCACAAGCCTCATTGCACATTCTAGCAGCACATCCACATTTAACCCTGCTACTTATTTTCCACCTACATCAAACCTTCACTTATTTCAGAACAGCTATGCCTGCTGTGTGACTATCTTTTTGTTTAAAAAGAAGGGGGTGAGGGGCAGGGGGAGAAGGGTATAGAAATGCAAGCATTATGCCAAAACTTGCAAAGCAAACAAACTGAATTACATCAACCCACCATTATGTTTTCTCCTTTCCTCTCAACCAACACTTACCACAATACAAGATAATTTGCCTTTGCTTTATAATCACAAGAAAGTAAAAAGCACAGAACAGTGTATAGCGGGAGTTTTCTTTTGTGCAACTTATGTTTGCACTGAGCTGTAAACATATTAATATCCGTGTTTTCAACATAAAAACTAGGGCACATTACTGAAACAATAAACTACAGACTTTAAACACATACTTTTAGAAAATAACAGATACTTCAGTGCAAATGATGGAATTTATGAACAGTTCAAGCGCAGGTTTCTATTAGATCACTTTAAAGGAAATTATTAAAAAGGACTGAAGGGGAAACTATTCATGACCTATAAAGACATGTTTCTGTAGTATGAAAAATATATATCATGTATTTCCCCCTCTGAAGCATAAAATATCATTTGATAATTGCACTTCACTATCAGATTAATTTTAATTAAACACAAGTTACCATGAATTCATTAAAGCCACCTGCCCTATAAAAGGACATGTCAACGAGATGAAAGGAGATGCACATGAAATGCACATGTTCATCTCCCTCTGAGAATGTCTGACCAATGAGATAAAAGTGGGGACAACAGAAGACTCGGGTATAACATACAGTACTAACCAGAAGAACGAGTTACCAGATTCATAGTTGTTATCACCCTGCTTCTGAGCACGCACAGTCAGGTCAAAGTTTGAGCCTGCATTAGGCCAGGAGAAATAGAACATCCCAGAGTTCAGTATTTTCTTCAAGGCAGTAACGCGCTCATCTTCCTTGGTTTCTTCCTGGAGAGGACAGAAATCTGTTGCAGTGATTTTGTAAACTTCAGCATCCAGGATTTTTCCCACTGATGTACAGCCTGTCACCAGGACCAGAAAGTGCAGCCGAGTGTTACCTAGAAAATGACAGACAGTTACAAAAGGATTATTTCCAGGTGGGCACAGCTTCTCATCAGTCCTGTCACATGCAATGCCGACCGGGCTCCAGCACAGGCCAGACAGGGCTCCAGCAGATGCTCCAGCATTTTTGCTTCGCAAGAGAACAAACAAGAACAACAGACATGCAGGCCACATTCTTTACATTTCTGAATTCCTCTTAACTGTAGATAAGTGTCTGCAATTGCACAATATTCCACAACACTTCTCCATTGACATCCTTTGCTGCACTAGACTGTGTTTTCCCCACTGACTTTATGAAGAGCAATGTGCTTACTACTGGGACACTACTAAAAAAATCAATTTCACCACCCTAGAGAACATATAGCATTCAGATTCTTTACTGGCTTCAGATGAAGCTGGGCATGTTCAGACATTCATAAAATTTCAGTATTACCAGTTCTTGAGATTTTGCTTTTTATCACTAAAGCATGTACATGATTCAGTGACAACCTCAGTTATCACTAAAGCAGTTACAGCTGCCATAACTGTGAAATCATGAAGCAGCTGAACTTCAGGGCCCCAAAACCAAAAGATAAATTTGGAGCTTGAGAACATCACTGTAATCAGATCTCTTGCACACAGAACCATTTCAACCTCTGCTCAGTCTCTCTGAAATGATAATTAAGAAACAGTAGAACAATTCTTCTGGAAATGTTGGGTTTGCTACAAAGAAACTGTTTGATTCACTTAAATTGGCCTGTAATGGGGACAATGTCAACCTAGTCACTCCAGTTAGTAAGAAAAGGTGGAATTGAGCCAAGATTTATTAATTTAGTACAGCAGAACCAACAGCTGACCTGCCAAGAGGAAGTTAATTAGCTAAGGGCACAGTAACAATCTGGGACAGTATGGCTTCAGACAGCAAAAGGGAACACTTCTTAGGATCACTTTTCAACCCTCCAGGGTGACCCGCTGTCTGAAAACACACCAGCTTACACAACAACTATTCTTTTTCAGAAACACCAGTAGAGGAGTTCTTGCTTTCAGATAACAGGCTGGCTACAGAAACTAGAGTTAGGGGTGGTTTTCAGCAGGGCCAGAATATTTGCATAGGCACGTGGGACTGGAATGGCAGGACAAGGTGGGAGATTAGATCTTATTCATTCTGTTCTGCTGGCTCCAGTGTTGTATAAAGGCCTGTGTAGGTGGTATTTACTAAAAAGCTCTGTTCATCACATTCCTTCCTGTAACAACACTGTGCCAGTGTTCTCCTTCTTGAGTGCTTTCAAGAAGTATGTCTTCTGTGCTTGTGGTATCACAGCAGAGGGCTAGAAACACTGACAGTTTATTCCTCCTTTGCACATGACTTTGCGTAATTAAAAAGAATAAAGAGTAGGAGACACATCAATTATCACCATGAGAGTTCGTAACTGACCAATTACTGCCTTGCAGCCTCTGGAAAGGGTTAGAAGGAGTTAGCTGCCTCTCAGGACAGCTAAAAGATTCTGTGACTTAGCTGAAACCACGTAAAATTGATCAGCTCAAAGTAAATTTCACTCAGAAGACTTTGGAAGCACTATACAGAAACACTATTAGTATGCCTTAATATCAGTCAGCTTTGTTAGTCACAAAAAAACAGTAGTGAAGGACTTGGAGAGCTGCCTGGATGTGATGCTGAGACAAAGAGTACAAGTACTTTCATTGCCTTTGGTGACCTTTTGCTTTCCTAGAAGGTTCAGAAGAGATCAAATGAGAAAGTAAACATTAAAATAGCCAAAGAGAACAAAAACTTAATACAGGGCTTGTTACCTGTGGTTCTGTCCTTCGAGGAGCTTGTAACCAGTGCAAAATCACTGGATCTAAACAGGATAATCCTCTAGTTTAAGAAGGCGTTGAGTAGGAATATCTGCCTTACCTAGAAACTTGCTCTTGCTTACCAGAGACTATAAACTCTTTTTACTACCTCCTCCACTCAACCACTCACCCCCAAATGGGATACTTATCTACACATTCAAAGGTCCAGCATCTCTAATCTCTTAAATCACTAGCTAATAAGATCCAAAAAAATAATCACACCTAAGGAGGTATTGCACTGTCCCTGAAGTGTAAGGAGATTGTTTTTCTAAAGCTGTGATACTTTTCTGCCACTGGACAGCAATTCTACACGAAAGATTCAGGGTTGTTCAGCCTGGAGAAAAGAAGGCTTGGGGAAAACCTTATTACAGCCTTTCAATATTTAAAGGGTGGCCCATAACAAAAGGTGGAGAGAGACTTTTCACAAAGGCTTGTAGTGATAGGACAAGGGGCAACAGTTTTCCACTGAAAGAGGACAAGTTTAGATTGAATACAAGGAGACATCTTTTACAATGAGAGTAGTGAAACAGTTTATCACCCCTGGCAAGTGCTCCTGACCAGGATGGAAGATTGTTTCAAGCAACCTGGTCTAGAGGTAGGTGGCCCTGCCCATGATAGGGGCAGTGGAAGTAGATGGTCTATAAAGGTCCCCTCTGACTCAAGCCATTTTACAGTTCTATATACACAGAATAAGTCTTCAAAATACTCCAAATTACAGAGCAGCCACCATACACTTTTCATTATACCTTTGAACAGAGACAGGCTGGCAACTCACACTTATAGTCCAGAAAACTGTAGAAAAAGGATGAAAAGTCAGATTTAAGGTATGATAAAGCTAGCCTGCTTTGCCACTTGGTCCTCCCAGGCCACTCTGTGAGCCGAGGTGGCCTTCAGACCAGCTTTAACCTCTCTTGCTTGCTTAAACCACTCAGGATATACTGGAAAATAGACCATGCAGAAACCCTGTAACACCACAGCCTCAGCTTAATACAAATCTCTCTGACTCTGTACCTTGGAAAAATGTTCCAAGCCCCATCCACCAACAGCACTTTGATTCCAGGTGGTATTTGGACAGTGTTTCTGGGAACCAGCTCTGGGCTATCACTGCACTGTCTGCAGGAGGAAGATTCTTGCCTGATGTGCATGCCCACTTGGCACAGGGAACAAGCTAATCATAATATCCTATTGACAGTACTCCGTGCCTGTGTCCTGCCCACTTTTATTCACAGCACAGATGTAGCCATGGGGTTCTGAACAGAGGTAATACTCCTGTCAACCTTTCACCCTTTCAGAACCTCACACAGCAGAATTAATGTTGCCAACACACTGCTCCACTATTAATCTTTTAGTCATGTCTCCATTAAGGTGTAAGAAATTGCTCACTGCTAAGCTATACAGCTACACACAGAGAAGGCTTTCCCTGTCTTTCCTTCTTTACCAGCAATATCTAGATGAGCCTACAGTTTTAAATTATGACATGAAAATCCTTCAGATTGCAGTTGCCTCTTCATGTCAATTTCACATGGTACCGACAACCAACCACATCAGCTGTAGACTATTTACCATATCACACCTTGGAAAATAAAAAAAAAAATTTCCTTTAACTTACACAAGTAGTTTAATGTACAATCCTGATTCATATTAGCCTTTCTAAACTGTACACATAGATGAAAGTGATTTAGGAACGCAAAAACTGCAACTGAAGGTCTCAACTGTATAAATGCCCTTCCTGTCCTTGGGATGCAATCTGGAATGTTTTTTAAAAATGTCTGAAAATAAATTTTAGAGCAAGAAGTGAAGTGTTCCTAACGGTCATGCTTTCTACAGCAACACATCTATGAAAAAGCAAGACCCACATACAGTACTAAAGAAAAAAATTATTTCAAAGCTTATGGACCAAACTTTGATCTCAGATAAATGGGTACAAATGTTCATGCATTGTGACCAAGATGATTATTTTGCCTCATTACAGCTATCAATCACTACAACAATCTGTAAAGAATATTTGAAGAAATGTAAGGAATGTTTTGCTTACAGTGATATGTGCTGAATGTCCTTTTATTAGGTTGCACAAGAGACAGAGGATGAAGAATATTTAGCATAGAAACAAGACAATAATAATTTCCATCCATTTTTTCAAATGGTCTTATGAAACCAACTGCCTTTATCCAAGTTGAACAGGAAATGCAGTTCTGGTACGTCACACTGTACAATAATAAGCTGCAGTTTCTGTATTTAACCTGTCTACATGACTCAAAGCAATTGTTTCCCCTGCAGCTTAGGGGATGATTTCAATGTTGCCTATTTTGAGCTACAGTGAAAAGTCAATATTCAATTCTTATTTTGTGCTTCTTAACTGTAACTATTTCACTCAAGACTGCCTTTTCTTTCCAAAATGGATTTTCTCCAATTTTTGCTCTTTCTCCATTCCATCAGAGTCATGCCATTGCCTTATGCTTCCTCAGACTTTTTCATCTCCACTCCATTTTATAGTCCACTAAAAATCAATTTTGCCTCTCATCTGTCTTCAAAAATAGCAACAGAACACAGCAGAGCAGTACATTCTAACCACCTAGCTGAAAATTTCTGAGGATATCTACAGCAGAATTATGAAAAGAGACAAGACTTTCTAAACTACCATTTTAGTATCAAAGACACTCCTCTTTCTCTTTCTTCTAAATACAATTACATTTTTAGGAAATGTTCAAAAAGAACAGAAGACAGATACTTTGCTGTCCTTTTTGCTTTTGAAATTTCTTCCTTTCAACTACACACTGTATATGTACAAGAGTGAGAGTATATACACAATCAAATTAATTCAGAATGCTTCCCCAAATACAGCAGCTGTATTAAACTAAACAACCTATATGGAGATGGTGTTAAAATATCCCCTTATGTACGCATCTCTTCCTGACATCACAGTATCTGAAAAAAAAACACTGTAAAGCCAGCTCTTTTAACACTTTGCTTAAGATGTATTTGTCACAGCTAGATCTTCTTTGGCAGCAAACTCTTGGCTGAGGTACAGCTCAGAGACACTGTACAATTCATTCTGCTGCCATCCATCTCAAAAAAGAAAGCAGAAGAACTTAGTGAGTCATGTTAACAGACATAAGTACATAGAAGTGAATGTTATTACTGGTGGGAAACATTAACTTTCTGAGTCAGTTTCACATATTTCATCTACTTTATTGTGAAAAGCATGATCTACTTTGGCAGGCATACAATGTGATTTATTTGGATTTCTAAGTAGCGGTATTTACAGATTAATTAAAATGTTCAGAGATATCTTTCATGTCTTGGCAAAAAATTTCCCCTTCTGCTCTACAAATATACTCTTAATATCCCAGTGGAATGTATTTTCACAAATACTCTCAGTTAATTTAATACTTATGGCCTGCATGTTTCCAGTAAGAAAAAAATGCCGATACTCCTGAACAAAGTTTATGCAATCAGTGAGGCTCGGTGAAGAGCTAGCCAATTACGCCTTTGTTTTCAGCTGCTAAAATACATTATACAAAAAAGGAAAAAGTTACATTGCATTCCTATGGTCGTTTGACTCCCCCTGGCTGGACACCAGGTGCCCATCAAAGCTGCTCTGTCACCCTCCTCCTAAGATAGGCAGGGGAGAAAAATAAAAGGAAAGGCATATGGGTCGAGAAAAGGGCAGGGGGAGATCATTTAGCAGTTATGGACAAAACAGATTTAACTTGGGGAAATTAGTTTTATTTATCACTAATCAAAACAGGACAATGAGCAAAACACCTTCCTACACCCCTCCCTTTTTCCCAAGCTTAATTTGACTCCCAGTTTTCTCTTCCCCAGTGGTACAGGGGGATGGGAAATATGGGCTGTGATCAGTTCATCACACATTATCTCTGCTGCTCCTTCCCCTCATGGGGAGCAGTCCTCATACTCTTCCCATGCTCCAGCATGAAGACCCTCCCATGGAAGACAGACCTCCTTGAACTTCTTCAGCATGACTCCATCCCATGGGCCGCAGTTATTCAAAAACTACTCCAGTGTGGGTGTCTCACACAGGGTGCAGGTCTTCTGGAACAAACTGTTCCAGGGTGGATTCCCCACAGGGTCACAAACCCAGCCATCAAACCTGCTCCAGTGTGGGCTCCTCTCTCCATGGGTCCACAGGTCCTGCCAGGAGCCTGCTCCAGAGTGGGCTCCTCCACAGGTCCTGCCAGGAGCCTGCTCCACTGTGTGCCTCCCAAAGGGTCACAGCCACCTTCAGGCATCCACCTGCTCTGGCATGGGCTCCTCCAGGGCTGCAGGTGGATCTCTGCTCCACCATGGAGCTCCAGGGCTGCAGGTGGATCTCTGCTCCACCATGGAGCTCCAGGGGCTGCAGGTGGATCTCTGCTCCACCATGGAGCTCTGTGGGCTGCAGGGGCATCTCTGCTCCACCATGGAGCTCCAGGGGCTGCAGGGGCATCTCTGCTCCACCATGGAGCTCTGTGGGCTGCAGGGGCACGGCTGTTTGACCATGGGCTGCAGGAGAATCTGAGCTCAGGCACATCTGAAGCACCTCCTGCCCCTCCTTCCTCACTGGCCTTGGTGTCTGCAGAGATGTTTCTCTCACATATTCTAACTCTGCTCTTCTCCAGCTTCAGCTGGGCAGTTTTTTCCCCCCTTCTTGAGTCTGTTATCCCAGAGGCATTACCACTGCTGCTGCTGGGTTTGGTCTCAGCCAGCAGCACATCTGTCTTGGAAGCAGCTGGCATTGGCTCCATTGGGCATAGGGGAAGTTTCTGGCAGCTTCTCACAGAAGGCAGCCCTGTACCCCCTCCTGCTACTAAAACCTTGCTACACAAACCCAGTACAATTCCTTTGTAGTGTTAATCTTTTATGTAAGAAACAGCTAAAGGGATGGAACTCACTTACATGTAAGATGGAACGTCTAAATCAGACTGTGACAAAAACCTGGGCTGCTTCTTGAATAGTGAGATAGCAGACGTGCATCTTTGCTTTTTTAAACATGTTCAGAAGCAGAAAATGTTTGCTTACCTTAACTTACCATTACAGTATGACCCACTGACTTTTCACTGAATTTTAACAATCCCTTCCAAAACAAGTCCTATACCACAACTTGTAATCTAATGCTAGAACAGGGCAGAGGTAGAGTGACAAAGCTCAGAAAGGAAAAACCTCACACTTTCAGAGCACTGAAGTTAAGCATATGTTGTTCAAGAAGAAATAAGGACATGAGAAGAAGTAAGGCTGAAAATATTTCACACCCCATTTGAAATCATTCACCTTTTAACATGAACAAGAAAATTGGATATATTTGGTTCACACCATACACAAAAACTACCTTTATCTGTAGCTTGAAGAGATTGAATTCAATAGCTACATTCCTTTATTACTACAACAGGATTCATTAGACTTCCATGAAGAAAAACAAACCCAACTGCCAAGAAAAACTAATCACGAGTCCTCCATTTTAAATTACATTAGCAAATTGATATAAATCTCCAGAGAAATGTCTAATTAACTCCACAAGAAACAAAACAAACAAAAAGTCCACTTTCATTTAAAAAGACTAGATGGATCTACAGTTTTAGATTATGACACAAAAATCCTTCAGATTGCAGTTGCCTCTTCAGGTCAATTTTGAGTCATATTTCTCAGGCTGCAAAATGGTAAGCGAGGTATAAAAAGACACAAATTGTATCTACTGGCATAAATATACCAGTGCTCACATCACCACTGCCTTTGGTAGACTCCTTGACCAAGTATCAAGTTATATGGAAAAGTCTTGTCATTTCTCCAAGTGAAAATTAGGGCTCATTGTAACAACATGTACAGTACTTTTTTATTTATCCATCTAAATCATCAGTGATTTTAAAGTACTGTGTAAGTTCTATTATCTTCAAATCAATCCCTGCAGTTCTCTTCTTAAAACATGTCATTTCCATTAACATTCCTCCAGGCACTGCAATAATAAGTCCTTTGTTAAATCAACATTCCCAAAGTGTACAAAAATTTATATCAATGACAATAAACATTCCTTACTACACTATTTGAAGTCAGAGGCCTTCTTCTTCAAATCCTTATCCATATGAACGATTAAAGGCAATTAGGCATTATAGCAAGAACTGGCAATCTGAAGTACTGTACTGTGAGATGACCATGATAATCAGTGTCTAAACATGATCCTTAAAGAAGAGAAGAATTAAGAAGTCATAGCTTGCCTTGGACAAATGTGGTAAGGAAAGAAGAATGGCAATTATCTTCAGGCAGCTAAGACTATTAGACAAAAAAAATTAAGAAAACATCCATCATTCAGTGATATGGTTTTGGCCCAAAATAGAAAAAGAAACAGATCTTTTCCAGACTCTACATGACAAAGTGCAACTAGCTTTCAGAATTTAATGAATTAGACAACTTTAGCCATTTATTGTCATTTAGCATTGTCTGGGCATTTTATAAGCTCAATCATATAGATTGTGACTTACCACATTTAAGCTGAAGCTCTCCTAAGCAGCCGTAAGCATCCATGAGTTTTTCATACTGTCCTTTAATTGCATCCTTTTCTTCTGGAGCTAAGGGACAAAGAGAAAGGCAGGAAACTTAGTTATCCAGCCTTCATAAAAATTTCAGATTGCTATTATTCCTATTCCATAGGAACCAATGCTACCCAGGTTGATTTTTCTCAGTCAATAATACTACAGTACAAAGGTAGGGTTAAAATGCTGTAAAACCTTAGAGACTAAAAATGATGGGACAGAAATGCACATCTTCACACACCAGCCTTGAAGAAAAAAAGAGCACTCACTTTATTTTCAAATCAACCTGACTGTTAGTAACAATTTTATTCTATGGTACAGATGCCACATCAGATCCAGAATAAATAATGAGCACATGTAAAATTTATGCTGTTCTAAAATAAGAACAAAAATAACAATCAGTCTTGCCATAAGCTAAAATATAGTATCTTTTCTTGATGTACAAAAAGAGAGAGTTTATACTTCTAGACTCTAATTTCAGACAAAACTGGATTTTTTTAATAATGCAGGATAACATGATTTCATGTAGACACAACAACAGATGTTGATCTCAAGAGGAATTAAACATATTTTACTGAAGTGAAAATTAGTTAATTAAATTTAAAAAAGTTCAGATGCTCATGTTATATTTGTGCATTTCTGCAACAAGCAACTTCAATGGGCACACACTGAACATTATATACTAACTTACATACTAAGGCAGACCACAGATCACACTTGCCCACTGGCTACTTTAACATAAAACCAGTGTACTTCCTGAAAGAGTCTGCATTTTGTATATATTTCCCAATGAGGAGCAAGGTTAATCTCCCAAATGAGGAAAATAACTGTAACCCTCAAACGTCCTTTTACTTCTTGAACTACAGATAAACAGCAACATAGTTCTTTCAGAGATTTGCTAATCATACGCAATCTTATGCTCCTAATTAACTTCAGCAGTGAAAAAAACCCTGAAACCTCTGGGCATAAAAAGGACAAACTGAACTGCTTGCAATGGATGATAGAAGAGAAAAGAAAGAGACAATTCTCTTTATAAATCTCAAGAGGCAAGGAGCTCAGTGAGAAACACAGAAAATAAATAAATATCCCATATATTGCTGACACTTTGAAGTGAAATGAAGGACAGTTCCTCTTGCAAAATTCTTTAACAGAGGCAACCCCCAAGAGTAATTAAAATATGTTTATCTCAATTTTTGCACTTGTGACAAACAAAGAAAACTTGTTTAACTTTTTCTTAATTTTATTTTTACTACCTTAGTTTCACAACTTACATACTCTACTTTCTTAGAACACTGAAAATCAGTGAGATAAATCAGAAGAAACTAGCAAAACGTTGATACCACACACACCAGTGAAGCAAAGCATAAGCAGCAGACAGAGGATAAAGTTATTTTTATTGGGTAACATAAATCTCGGTACAATAATGATTTAAATACTCAGTAATGGCACATTTTAAGGGCTGAGACTGCAAGCTCAGTTCTCAAGCACTTAAAAAAAAAAACAAATTCACAAAACCAGTTTAGATAGACTACAACAGCATTTCAATCTTTGTAAAACAACCTCCCTGTCAAGGCTTTCTTATGTATTTAAAAAAAAAAAATCAACAGGTTAAAAAAGGTAATGTTTCAATTTCCATGGCATCGTGGCATCTTTACTAAGTAGAACAGAGCAGCAACAATATACTGACAATTTTTTCTTAAACCTGTTTCCTCCTTTAAAAGCTGTCTACATTAAAATAATTGTGCTGCTTTAAAATAAAAAGGGAAAACCAAAATTCTTGCTCCAAATATTCCAATTTTAGGAAGAAATCCAAGACAAGAGAAACACCAAGAAATTCAGATCTGAGATGGATGTGGGAGCTCATAAAGCTGCAGGCCAAGCACAACCCAAAAGCATTTCAAAAGTCACTTTGAAAGCATGGTGATACTCTCCAAAATAGAATTAGAAGTTGGAAAGTTGGCTGTTAAAAGTGTCTGGTAGGAGAACAATCCAAAAGAATGGAATTTATTTCAGCATGCAATTAGACAACACACAGCTCATCCACTACTGGCAAGAAGTACCTGCCACTGGCATGTATGGAACCCACTGGAGTGTCCCAGGTCAAGCCAGTGGCACCACACACGTCAGTTCCTGGCACAGGACTTCCCCAAACATGCAGCCAAACAACTGTGCTCTGCCAGTCCTGGTACAGAAACGCCACCGTTCTGGGCAGGCCACGTCTCAGAACCTACACCCCCACAGCAGCATCAGTCCTGGAAGGAAGGAGCAGGAAAGGAACATGCCAAACAGACACAGCTATGTCTGTGGGTCATGAAAACAGAGAGGCCAGAATGTTTTCGTGCCTATGGACCACGTTTTGGGGGGGGTGGTGTGTGTAAATTCCCTTTGTTAAAGATACCAATGGAATTTGAAGTCTCCTGTCCTGTTACACTCCTTGGTATAACATCCAAAGGACATTACTGCAGAGGGCTTGAGCCAGGTTCATATCCTGTTATTAAAATTAAGTATTTATAAATCTCAAAAGCTTATTGAAATCTCAAATAGCTGTCATCAAAACCTAAAACACCTCCTAGAGCATTCAAGGAGTGCTAGGACACGAGTCAGAATCAGAAAGAGTGTGGCTACACAGAGAACAAAACTTACTGCTACTTTGTTGGATGAAGAGAGTTAAAGGGAAATATTTCTATTAAACACTTTAACCCTTGTGAAACAAGAGGTATGCAATAATTCAATGAAACTAAACTGCAATAAAATCAATTAAAAGTCACCTTTTCCATGCATAAAATATTTCAGAGCAAAAAAAAAAAACCCACACCATGAAAAGACATACAACTACATTATACCATATGGCTTAACCAAGTGTGACTTCCTGCTTGTAAAAGCTGCAATTTGAATTTACCAGCTAGTAGGAACTGGCCAAACATATGCAGTTTCCTCCATTCAACCCCTCCTTAGGGCTGAACCCCAGACTTGAGCAAGAATCAGCACAACTCTCAAGCATATGGACCCCAGAAAGTTCAGTGACTGGAGTAAGAGGGTAGAGAAAGGTACCATAATTCCAAATCCAACACTAAGGACAGACACTGTAATACCTGCAACTTAAAGATAAAAATGAAGGAAAAGTTCCTGGGGGAAAAAAAAAAAAAGAAAGAGTCTGAGACTGGGTTATGGATTGTGTATCTCCCTTGTGATTTTTCAGCCTGATTCTGAAAATAGTCACCTGCTTGGCCTGTGGGTACTGCTATACGAATGTGATCTCAAGCATATTTATAAGTACTTTAAGAAACATAGGTTTGGTGTCATGGGATGACTTTATTTGTGCTATCTAGCATTTGGGGGAAAGAGGTGTCAACTTTCCCCAGAAACAGGAAAATTATAATCAAACAGAAATTTCATACCTAAACTCCCATCTATAAATTACCATAAGCATCTTACCTAGAAATAAGTCCAATATCTAGTACTATATAAATTTAGACAATTACTTCCAACTTGTGTTTTCAGTCATCTGCAGACACATTTAAAGTATTTTGTTGTATTTTCAATATCTTTCACCACTAAAATCTTCCTATTCACATTCAATCCAACCTACAAAGGCATTACGAAAGTCAGACTGTATTCAGAAACACCATATAGGCCAAGCAGTACAGAGCTGGGAAAAGTCTGTGGTCAGAGTTACAGTTCAGAGAATCCAAATATTTAAAACATTAAACATAAATAAATAATGCATTTACCAATTTTCTAGTAAGATACATTTCTGGTTGAAAACACAACAAACAAAAGAGAAAGTTGGCATGTTGGAAAGATCAGTTCCCTGGTTTTCTATATTAGATTGAGAACAATCTGGTCCTAGTGAGAGATTATGTTTGCATACTTGCACGTGCATATATGAATATATTAATTCACAATCAAAGAATAATGGATTAATGAAATCACCGGGTTTCTACTGGCCAGCTGCATGTTGCTGCAGGCACTCAAGAAAATAAAAAGGAAGTCCCTAAGTGATTTCTCTGAAGCTTGGCCATTATCTTTGTGTGGTTTCTACCACATATGACTCATATTTACATAGAAACTTGTAGCATAGAAGTTTACAAGCATACAAGCAACTACAGACACAACCACTACAAAGAATTCATCCCTCTCAACCACCATTTGTCTCCTAGCATAGAAAACAAGTCTTGTAATCAACACTCTACACTTACATGAATATATCTTCCCTCTTCTCTGTACCCTGTTTGCATTTTGAAAGAATTGCAACACACAGTTTGTCCTATAATCTAAAGCAGAGAAATTCAGCCTGAGAAACCACAGCTTGCAAGTGCCCACTGCCAGCATAACCAAGGAAGAGAGGACTTCTGCTCTGTAGACTGCTCCACAAATGGAAAAGTTTGAACAACACTAAACTACAGAAAACTTCATAAAAGTTTTTGCTAGCTGTATGAATATTCTGGTGTAAGAGCAGAAATGAGCTGTGGTGGGGGCTCATTGCTTTGGACTGAGTATAGTGCTTAGAAATACATTCACAGAACTCAAACAAGTATTGGTGTTTGATTTCCATACTCCACTCAGTGGTATAGTTGTTCACATAAATACAAAACCAAAGCTAATAGTAAACAGTGAATGTACCTACAGCACAGAAACTGCTTTCCGTACAGAAGAAGAAAAGATGCACAGGTAAATAACTGCTACTTCCTGGTTTTGCAAGACTTTAACCTGATTTCACTCTGCTGCTTCAGAGAACCTCACACACACCTACAACTGAAGCAACAGAGGAGGCACAGAGTTCCTCCACAGAGTGTACACACACCTTAACTCTACATAAATTTGTCTCTAAAAGGCTAACTTCCCAGATCTGTGGGTAAAAGTCAGGAAAAACCTCAGACATGTTTGCAAAAACACACACTGTATCAGCTTTGAACTTCTGTACTTTCCAGACACCATGGTCATTTAGGATTTAACATAACAGGTGATGTAACATCCTTTATAAAAGCAGCTGCAGAATCAAAGAGCTTGCAAAAAAAAATAAATCTCTGCACCCTTTGGCTCTGCCCTTGAGAAAACACATTATTATGCTGAAATTCAATAGCAGAGTACTCCTGTCGACAGCTTTCCACTGAAACTACCTGCTATAATAAATTTAAATCACCGTATTTTCAGCACTATAGCCTTAGTTTAGCAACTGCCTTGACAGCAGTCCAAAACTACCTCGTGCAGTTCACTTCATCTGTAAACCACCGAAACTGTGATGTATTTAAAGTAGGAACAGCATCTGTATCTATACTCCCTGTTGCATTAAGCAAAAATTCCTAAATCAATGACAATTTTTCTTCATCCTTCATGATTCTAGGTTTCTTCCACAGAATATGTTGATGTTCTAGTTCAGAGAATTTCTGGAAGAATTGTTTCAGGCCATCGCTCACCCTTCTGGAGATGACTGAAGCTTTAGGATTGCCAGCGGAAAAAAACAAAACAAAACAAAAAAAACCCACCCCCCCCCCCAGAAAAAAACAACACCAAAAACAGAACCAGAAACAAAACCAAAAACAAACAAACAAAAAAACAACAAAAAAACAAAGCAAAACAAAAAAAAAACAACAACGAAAAAAGCCTCCAGCAAAAATCTGTCATTCAATTCAAAACAGTGAATTTTACCCTCCACCCTACAGTGACATCATGAGAGGAGGAAGAAAAACTGCCAGCTTCAAAAATACTATTTAATTTACAGTAGAACAGAAAACTATTCTGTTGATATCACACCACTACTAGATTAAGGGGTTTAGGAATATGCAACTAGGTTTCCTGCAGTGATTTTTGATTTCTTGATTTTTTTCCAGAAGTTTTTTAGTTTAGGTTTCTATTACAGGACAAGTGTTCTCATTTTATAAATTGCTGATGTTCAGGCAATTAGAGATCTTTACAATACTTTTCCACTACTGATATCAAGGATGCAAATATTTTTCAAGTATTAAACCTCTGCATGCAGTAAGGAAATTATGAAACAATCGATTTGTAACTAAAATTGTCATCATTATTTTTATAGCATATTGAGACAGGAAAAAGTATGAAGTCTTCCATTCATGAGACAGCATCAAATTGTTAGCTTACGTATTTGAAAGTATTTATTTTAATGAATAATTTGCCAAAGGTTTACAGCCTGTATTGACACTGTGTCTGTACAAGTGTGCGGCGTTTCAGATTCCTTTTTTTGTAACACCACTTCTTCTAGGACAATTCTCAATCCCATATGCCATTTGAACTAGGTTAAATTCAACATTAAAGTTTCTTCTAGTGCAAAATTATTATAGAAGCAATTAAACTTTCCGCAAGTGCAGATGTCATGACTGTTCAAGGGCAGAGATACTTGGTAATTATGGAAAAAAAAAAAAAACAATGAACAATGACTAAAATTTGTTCTCAGGCCTTCACAGTCCATCTGTGATTATTCCCCTCTACAGTTCTGTTTACTAATTGCAAAACTACATTAACTGTTGTACAACTTAACTGCTCCAGGTATACCAATCTGCTTTTATTTAGTGTAGAGGTTTGCATAAGGCACAGTTGCATAACTCCTCACCACAGGTATGCAATTTTCAAAGAACTTTATTTTAGAAACAGAAAACTAGACAGAGAGGCCAAAACTAACACAATCCTAGGACTAGTACGTCTGAAACCACACATATACAAAGTTTATGTTAACCTCCCACTGTCACATTCTATGGTTAGTAACAACCTAAAGGCAAGTCAAACAAAACAGAATTAATGTTGTTTCTGTTACCACCCTGCTGTGAAGCTTCCTCTTCACAATTCTTCTGAATTCACCAGCACAATACCTACTGCTGGTTTTCCCTCCTTTTCTGGTCCTCCGCTGCATAAACAGAAGAAGTTATCTAAACAGGCTCCACTGGACAAACCAGCTTTTCCTACAATACAGGAACCAACCCAGGAAGGAATAGAGGAATCAAATGAAATAAAGTGACAAATTTATTACCATGGAGTGCCAACACAGACACAATTACAGGTATCTCAAGACATGACACTGTACTTCCAGAAGGCATGGCAAACAGGCTTTTTACCCTATACAAATCACTACTTCAGAATTCTTCTAACATATTTTAAGAGAGACTATAAATTCTATAATCATAGAATCACAAAATCATAGAATCATTAAGATTAAAAACTATGTCTAAGATCATTGAACTAGTAAATTAACCATTAAACTGTGTTCATAATTTAAACCATGTTTCCCAACTTCCACATCCACACAGTTTTAGACCACCTCCAGGCATAGTAGTTCCACCACTCTCCTGGGCAGCCTGTTTCCATAAGCCTGACCATCCTTTCCACAAAGAAACTTCTCCTAATCTCCAATCTAAACTTTGTCTGGTGCAAGTTGAGGCTATTTCCTCTTGTCCTGTCACTTGTTACCTGGGAGAAGAGGCCAACCCTCACCTGGCTACACCCTCCTTTCGGGCAGTTGTAGAGAGTGATAAAGTCTCCCCTGAGTCTCCTTTTCTCCAGGCTGAACAACCCCAGCTCCCTCACCTGCTCCTCACACAATTTGTGCTCCAGATCCTTCACTGGCTCCACTGTCCTTCTCTGGACATGCTCCTGTTTTGAGATAGACCAGGATGCCATTGGCCTCTTTGTTCACCTGGGCACACTGCTGGATCATGTTCAGATGGATGCTGAGCAGCACCACCAGGTCCTTTTCAGCTGGACAACTTTCAGCTGGACAACTACTAAACCATTTCAGGTATAGCAATTCAAATGGCGGATGGCAACACCGGGGTAGAAAAAACTACTCTAGGTTGATGATTCCTTTAATTAGTGAGATTTCAAATCTTTCCAACCACTGGTCATACAGGTGGCTCAGGGCCATAAAATGGACTCCATAAAATGGAGTCTCCATTTTGTTCATGCACATTGGCTTTAGGAAGTGGAGCTGCTTTAGATTTTTATCAGAATAATAAAATACATACCCAACCCCATTGATATCAATATAGAGTTTTAATGTCAACAGGTTTTAGAATCAGGGAAAGTGAGTAAAGTGCTGCTCAGTACTAACTGACTTTTCACTGCCAGTTCACTGAAAACTGACACAAAAACCCCCTCTAGAAAAATGTAACACATTTATGTCCACTATTACAGGAGAATTTAGCAAGAAACGGAACCCTCAAAACATTGCACAATATAAAACTCCAATAAAATAAAAGCAACAAAACAAACCAAACAAAAATTTCCACAGTGTGGCAATAACATCTTTTCCATGACTGGTCAAAATTTTTCCAATGTCAGAACTATTCTTGTGAAAATCAGCTGCCCCTTGATGATCTTTTTGGCTTTCATCATTCCTAAAGTCCCCAACACCTGAAAATCAAGCATTTTAATCTGCATGTCCTGCTGGTGTACACTGTGGAAGATGCAGCTCAGTGGACCCAGATCCTGAGGTGACATTGTGATGGACATTGTACAAATCACAATGTACATACAGCTCTTACTACAACAGTGTGAGCTGCTTGAACACGGACTCTTACAATGCTGTGAACAGCAGCATGATTGCAGGCACAAATATTATGCAGGAAACAAGATCACAGCACAAGCATATGTTGCCCTACATTGTTTTTTGCCCCTTACATTCTCAGTCAGCTCATTTTTCTGTGTCTGCCTCAACATTAGCAACATCGGCACTGCATTAATTCATGTGTAACAAGAATCAAAAGCACGAGGTGAGACAGCCCTGAGCATGTTTAGGAGACTGCTACAGTAGGAGCCAGACACTCAAGTAACCAAACACCGTTCGAACCACAGGAGCACTAGAGCAAGAAACCAGGGATTTTTCACAGGAGACAAATCTCAAGTCAGTCATCCCAAAACACCTCCGCTGCGAGCTGGCTGTCCTCACTGGTTAAGCATCCGATGTAGCTGAGCAGAAACTTCCTCAAAAGGCAGTGGACCCCACTCCTTTACCCGGGCCCCCCTCTGTAGCAAGTCTGTAGAGGATAAGTGAGCTGGTGAGGAGGCTAAAGACACCCAGAGCAGCGATGGGGACACGGAACGGGAGGAAATGCTGACCAACCCTCCATGCACGGCACGTACCGGGGGTCACCCAAATGCGCCAGCAAGTGGCCAAGCCTGGAGGGCCGTGCTGGAGGTCGGGCTGTAAGCGAGGCGAGGCGCTCCCCGCAGCCAGCATCCCACTGGACGTGAGACTGCACGCTCCCCTTCCTCTCTCCATGCCATGGAGGAAAGCTCCCCAGTGCTCCTGGGCTGCCGTCGCACCCCAGTGTCCCTTCACAGGCAGAGGTGCGCACCCTCGGACACCCCCGGGCCCCCACGGCCGCCCCCGCACGCACTTACTGAGCGCCGCCACGGTGCCGGCCTCCAGCAACAGGCAGTCCTGGCGGCTGCGCGCCTCCAGCAGCGCGCTCGGCCCCGGCTCCTGCTTCCAGAGCAGCCGCAGCCCTTTGCTCAGAGCCATGGGAGCCGCCGGGGAGGAGGGCACGGGGGTCCCGGTGGAGGGGGTGGCGAAGGAGCCTCCTTGTCGTCGGGGGCACGGCGCGGCACTCGGGAGCCCCCGGCAGCCCCGTGGGAGCTCCTCCGGGCGGCCGTCCCCAGTCCTGGCCGCTTCTCCCAGGGAGGCGGGCCAGGAGGTCGGCCGTGCCCCGCTGCCGCTGGCCGGTCACCTCCGCAGGCCTCCGAGTGGCTCCGCGGCGGGGGCGCCGGGCGCAGGGCGAAGGAAGCGNTCCGGGCCCGGCTGCTCCCGGCTCAGCTTCCCCGGCCCGGCGGGGCCGCTCCCCACCCCCGCGGGCGGCCCAGCAGCGCCGTGAGGCGCCGGGGCTGCTCCCTGGGCCGGAGAAGCCGCGCTCCTTCCTGCTCCTTCCTGCTTCTTCGCGGGCTCCCGGCGCCGCTCCCCGCTGGCAGGGAGCTCCCCTCGGGGCTGCTTTCCGACTGTGCGCCGTCCCACGATATAACGAGTTTCGGGCAAAGACACAGGCGGGAGGTCTGTTGTTGCAGGGGTTCCATCACCCTTCCCCGGCGAGGCTGTGCCGGGGG
>VXBI01000512.1:108473-183433 GCA_013397375.1 Toxostoma redivivum | reverse complement strand
GCCCCCGGCGGGCGGCCCCGCCGCTGCGTCCGCCTCCTCGGGGGGCCCTGGCTGCGGCCGGCGGGGCGGGAGCGACCTTCCCCTTTGCTCTCCGCCTTTCTCTTCCCACCCGCGGCAAACTTTCCAGAGTAAACTTTGTCCCTCTGGCACCGCGGCTCCTCCTCCTCCGGGACAGGTAGAAGCCGTCAGCCGGGCACTGCCCCCCGCCCTGCCCGCGGGTGAGGGGAGGAGCGGCGGCCGCGCTGCCGACCCCGGCCAGGCTCTGTGGNCGGGCAAAGACACAGGCGGGAGTTCTGTTGTTGCAGGGTTCCCATCACCATTCCCTGGCGAGTCTGTGCCGGGTGAGCGCTGGTTTTTTCCCGGAATTCACCCAGAAAGAGTCGATTGAGGAGGTAGGCACAGGTACATCAGTGTGTTCGCATGAGAGAAAAACTCACTGCAACCTCTAGCAGAAAATGCAGTCCTATTCATACACGGGTAAACCAAGCAGAATTCCAATTTTTTAGCATCACGAAATTTAACTTGAATTTAGATGTAGAAAAAACTGCGGAATTAGAAATGCCCAAACAACCATCTGTTATTGTTGTCTTACATTTACGTTGAGAACGTCGGTCATGTGTGCTGCCAGGTGGAATGTCACAGTCCCTGCCTTCTTTAGACATCATGGAAACAAACTGAAAAGCAAGTTCTATCTTTTTATCATACACATCTGGCTTATTTATTTTATAACCAGCAGTAATTCCGAAAGGCGATTGGTTTTATGTTTGTTTATGGTGCCTCCTTAAAAAAGCGTTTTGAAGGATCTGGTACAGAAAGTGAGATTGGTGTTTGCATAGTGCTTTTCCCCCCCATCCTAAACTTTGATTATAGTACACAGGGTGAGATTAAAAGTACTGGGTAAACAAAAGAAATTACCCAGAAACTATAGAAATTAAGTGACCAGGATGGAAAAAGCAAGACAGCCCATAGCTCAAAGTTTGGGAGTTTTAGAAGATGTAAGAACATAGATTAACCATGCTCAATTTTAAACAGAAAAGGGATGCCTTTCTAACAGCTACCCAATGTGAATGGCAGACCAAAAATCGGTTTATGTCTTTGACATCTTTCATTCTTTCCCTAGAGAAAAGTGCTCATTTGAGATGAAATACTTAAAGTATTGCTTAATCAGTGCTGCCCAAGAGAGTTGTATCACATTACTTTAAAAAGTTGCCCTGGATCATATGCTTATGTGTTTAAAAATAGCAGCAAAAAACCTCACTCGTGTTTTCTGGGGTTGTTTTTTGGGGGTTTTTTGGGTTTTTTTTGTTTGTTTGGTTGGTTGGTTGGTTGGTTTTTGCATGTGTGTGTATCTTTGCCTTTGAGGAATAATTCTTCACAGTCCCCTTTAAACTCCATCATGAGAGCAAACTCTCACTGGAAGGACATGGGTATGTCCCTCTCTATTGCTTGTGTTTTAACTCCTTAGTAATTGTTGTCGTTAGTTCTTTTCACTGCAAATTCCAAGAACACACAATTTAGGATTGTTAATAAAAAGTTTACTGTCAGATTTGTTGGGTAAAACACTGAAGAAAGGATTGGTGCATCTGGGATAGTATTTTTTTAGCACCTCAAATCCTTATGAGGGGATAAAGATGTGAGAGAAAAAGTCAGATGAAGGTGGCAAACTGGAAGCCTTTAGCGGTGGGTATGACAGAACACTGCTTCATAGGTGTCTCTCTGACTGAGTCTGTTCCAATCTGTTACAAACAAGTCTCTTCAGTGTGTTCCAGTTGCAGTACAGCCACTCAAAAAGCAGTAAATCAGTTAATTAGGCTTTGTTAGAAACACAAGCCCGAGAAAGCAACAATCAGAAAATGGTGAAGAGTAGCAGTAAATAAAACCATTCATTTTACAAATCTTCACAAAGAATGCCATCCAAGTTTGGGGCTCGTATAGGAACCTTCCTCAATATACTGGGGATTTGTGCAAAAGTGTTCTTTTTGTAAGATCTTTTCATCTAACCAGACTGTCTGTGTTTCAATGCATGGAAGTCCATTTGTAAGAGAAAGTGTTGAGATTGACAGATCATCTTTTAGCAGAGTTATTTGGAGTTGAGCTGTCTTGCTCTGGACCTTATGTGAGTATCAAGGAAGCATTAATTCCTGCAGTCTTTTGAGGAGTCCCTCAGGTGAACCTCTTGCACAGCACTGGTTTTCACCCAGGCCATACACCCTCATTACCTCCTCAGCAATTTTTCATTTCATCCTCCTTTCTCTGTGGAGTTTTCCTTCCTTTTAATATCCTGCCTTGACAATTTCACCATCCTAGCTTCTTTGCCTCTCTTCATCCGTCTTCGGTCCTTTATCACTCTTTCTACCTTTGAGCAGTCACAGATGTTTTGCATTGCTTTCTGAATGTTCCCACAGCTAAAAAATGGGAGGTGATCTACTGCTGCCCCTTCAGCTGGGAGAAGCAACAGGTTAGTGGGCTTTCTCTGCTATTCAGCTTGCATAGAATAGCAGGACTATTTTGGAGAGTGGAATATCTCTTGTCTGCGGCAGTGTCCCTTTGCTTACCTTTTCTCCTTCCAACTCCTTTTCCAGCTCCTGTCTTCATAGGAGTAGGGAGATCCTTCTCCCTCTGTATCAGAAGGGGAGAGATCCTTAAGGTCTGATGTTTGCTGGCTGTGGGACTATGTGAAATGCAGTTCAAATAAAATTGCAGCAGTGGTATGTTAGGGGCAGCCTTCATGGTAGGATGACTCAGCCTTCAGCTACTAAATCAAGTTCAATTCCTGTTAACTTACCTGTGGCATAAATTGTGTTGAAGAAAATGTCCACACTGTGTTTATGCAGATTTTTAATCATTCAGCTCTTGCCTCAGTGGTAGAAATCACCTCACTGTAATTTCTGAGCACTTCTATCTTTTTAACAGTTGCTCCATGTGGTTTGAATTTCCAATCACTTCTCCTCCCCAGCCCCTTGTTTACCTTGGAAGCATTGCCATGCATTATAATGGCTCCTGCTCCTTGGTCCTTCTGGTAGTGGATGTTTCCAGGGTCCAGATGACTGCCCCCCTGAAAAAAAAGTCCTGCATTCTGGTCTTAGCAGGTGGCATTGTTTGTTTGTCTGAAGACTATGTGAAGAGGAACAACAGGGATATTGCAAAACAGAGTTTACAAGAACTGGATGGAGCAAGGGGTATTTGGCTTAGCTGTCTGCTTGCTGTCTGGATTAGCTTTGTGAACCCCATATCCTGGACTTTGGGGTATAGGACGGGTGTCCCTGTAGTATTACTTATCTGTCTTTAGGTACTATTGAGTGAACTTTGCAATCTGGGGCTCTGCAAAAACCTTGGTGATACACTGTAGAAACAAACAAAATACACTTTTCTTTGTCCAATGTTACGCTACTGAAATAGATTTTCAGTAACTTTTTGAAGCTCTGAGATTAAATAGAAGTTTAGTTATGACAGCATTTCCTCAGAATTTTTGGCCACTTGCACATAGCTTCAGTGGTCACAAATTCCTCAGGAAATGTGTGTGCTTACAAGGTCATTGAAAACAGTTTGGGTTTTGCCTTTTATGACAAACTTTTGACTTTAGTAAGTAAAGAAGAAATAGGGGAAATATCTCAGCATATTTTTTCCTGCACATGTCATTCAAAAACAAGTAACTGCTCCTAATATGCAAAAACTTCTACTGTGTTTCCACATTTTCTAGTTAACATTAGAATTAATTTTATTTACAGCTGAATTTGACACAGAGAAGCATTTATAACTTTTATGCTAAAATGCTCAGAATGTTGCTTTGAAAGTAACTGTAGGCTTTTAATATCACCTCTTACACTGTCAGTGAAATTGAGAGAAGAGCTTTCTATTCTAGTTGGTTACACTTCTCTTGGCCTAGTAAAGAACTTCGTGTGCAAAAGACATCTGGTACTTTGTTACAGAGACAGTCCAATATAGTTTGAGCTGTTACCAACATCAACTGCATCTCCTCAAAAATAGCTGAAGAGCATGAGAAACATGAGTGAGAAATTAGTATGCTTTGTTCATTTAGATTTTGACAAAGAACGTTTGACCTTGCCATGAGTGTAAGAAGAGTGATGCAGGGACATTTTCTTTGCTTCTGTCAGTGACAATATTTTCAAATTTCCACTCCTGTTTACGGTCTTTCCTGACATGCTCCCCTTACTCCTTATGCCATCAGGATGTGATCCTTACAACAGGAAAAAAAAAAAATAATGCTAATTAGTCTGTATCATATTACTCTTTAACCAAATATTTGGAAGGGGGGAGGGTGGGTGCGCGGGCTCAGACCCGAGCTTCTGGTTCAGCAGGAGCTAAATATATGCCTAACTTTAAGTATATCAGTGGCCTAAATCTCGCAGCTCCTTGCTTGGGTGAATAAACTTCCTTCTCAAGTGAATAGACAGTGCAGGTTTGGCTACTCAATGTCGTTGAACTGGAAGCAAACTAGCTTTTAGGCTCAGACTGAGTCAGGGTCTGTCTGGCTGCATGCTGTAGCTCCAGATTGGCAGAAGACTGGGCTGTGAATTCAAGCTCTGAAGGTGTATCAGAAGTGGTGGAGAGATGCTCTGGTGGAGTGAAATTTTAGAAATGCTGCTAATGAAAAACTGTGTTGCTGGGAGGTCAGTGGAATTTCTCACCTCCTCTTCCACCTGTACTTCAACTCTGTGTGTGCTAAGTGAAAGAGGTCTCTCTAGAGAGGCAGATCGACTGCATTCACAGGCACTAGCCTTTTTTTGTTAAGAGACTATTTTCAGTAACAGCAGCTGTTTTAAAGCTTAACATTCTTCATCTCAAAACTATGTGCAGAAGAGCAGCATTAGTCAGATGGCGTTTATTTAGGCAGCAATAGCGACCAGACAACCAGATAAATTTTTTATTCTTTCTTCCAGACTGACATGCTTATGATTAGTTGTAGATATCCCTTTCTCATGTTTAAAGGACTAAGAAGCCACAGAGTTTTCCACTGCTCTCTTGCCTCATTTTCTGGAACTCCTGATAGGAAAAACAAAATGCTTAATAAAATAGACAAACTGAATTTAATGTGTGCTGCTTAATATCTGCACAGAAAGATCTGCAGCAAGTATGTTGGTATTTTTTCCTCAGTAAGCACATGCCTCATCGTGAAAAATTGTATACACCTCTCTTGCTTATCAACAGTGAAAGCAGAGTATTGATTACCCCATATCAAGGCATATGGATTAGATGAGGCAAAAGAAATGCCTTCCTTTTGTCCATGAATCAGCTGTGAAGAAGACTCCAGGAAGGAGCAATCCCAAATTGCCCATTACGGCATTTCAGCAGTACATAGTGGCCGTCATTGTCACAGATGGTGTGACACTGGACTACTGGAAGAGACTGCCTGCAACAAAGTGCTTCCTAATTTCATTCTTAAACAAGAATTTAACTATTCTGTTGATGCTCCGTATCTGTAAGAAGGAAAAACAGAGCTTTCATGGTTGTTCAGAACCCTTAAGTATCATTGTCTGTTGAGATGCTGTGACTAGCCAGAGGGAAACAGATGAATGCAAAAGTGGACAATGCAAGAACACAACAGGAAGCTGATTCAATGGACCTGAAAGCTAAATAACTTAAAATAATAAGACCCTCCCTTGTATTTTTAGAGTAACCAAATCATACAAAAATTGGGAAAGTCAAGAACAAAATACAGTTAGGCAAGTGACAGCAGGACTTCATATGTTTCTGGATAATTTTAATGGTACACTCTATTAAAATGTTAACTTTTGATTCCTCTAACTATGATTAATTTCTAAAATAATTCTGTTAATATAAAAATCTTTAGTTATTTTGTCCTGTTGGCTAACACAGACTATACTTGGGAAAAAAGGAGCATACAGGATAGATGAGACCTATAATGAGACATTCAGGAATGGGGGGGTTCGGAACAGAAGGCAAAGAGAATGGCATTTCCATGTTCAGTTCATAACTAATTAATTCATTTAAAGCTTATTGAACTGTAGTTTGCCCTCAGTGGGATCAGATAGTCAAGGGAGAGTATCTTTTATGAATTTTCTGTGTGTAAACATTAGTGGGAGTTGATTGACCATAATAGGACATGTTAACTGAGGTTATGTCCAGTACTGGCTATTTACAGTTGTAGTATTTTATGAGAGGATTTTGTTAATTAGATGAGTACATGTTCTGTGTTAACAGAAATGTGTAAATAAACCCAATGGAGGCTCATATCCCAACGTTCCGTCACATTGCATTTCTGTTTTTATCTTGCATGTAAACCACAAAGCTAAAATAAAACTAAGGATTTATTTTATTTTTTTGTGAATAAAAGTGAATGTTGGACACAACCTGTCCATTCAAAAGTTTCCAATTTATTCAAGTATTTGCATAGGGAAAAAAGGGTTAAAAATAGTTTCCTATTTGGAGAACACCTCTTTAATACAATCAAATCAGGCAGCTCACAACCAGTACCACCACACTACAACTACAGAGAAGAACCTTACATCTCTGGAATGAGTAGATTAATTTCTCCAAAATCTGAAATACAATCCAGAATCCCAGTTGGTACATCAAAATTCAGTGGGAAACATTCCCCAGGTTTAAGGTTTGGGATTTGTTTGCTGCGTCTTTCTTAAGATATAGAATCTCTAGTTCATGCCTTTGATAATGGACTAATGGTTGTGTGCCAGATACTAACCCACATAGTAAAAAGAATAATTTAGTCACTGTCTAAAAGGAATATGAAATATCTTGCATGCATAGATTTGCTCTTCTGTGATCAAATGTTCAACATTTTTTCCATTTGAGTTGTTTCCAGTACAGCATATGTGGTGCTTTTAAAATGAAGCTAGGCTTCTTTCTCTCATTTAATTTTATAAACAGATGCTTTGTGGTATTATTCCTCCCCATGCTTTAGAAAGCCCTGTCCATTAATTTTCAGGTCTGGGAGGAGTTTCAGACCAAAGAGCAAGGGGAGCAAGAGGCAGTGTAATAACACATTCCTATGAAGGAAGAGAACATATTTGTTTACCTGAAAGAGTGGGGGGTTGGGGTTTTTTCAACTGCTTTTTGTAAAGTTTGAATGGCATTGGGCAATAAACTCAACTGTTTCTCTGCTTCTCAGCAGCTTTGTGGCAAGATAACTTGGACTGAATAGTTTGAAAAGACAATGAATATGAACTATTTCAAATCAGAGTAGTTAATGGAGTTCTTCAGTATACCATCAGCATTGAACTGGGTAATATTAAAGAAAAACTAAAACGGTAAAATAGAGCAAACTGGCTAAGGAATCAAGCTATTTCACAGCCCCATTTATGGTGAAGGCAGAGTGAATAGCATATGTTTTTCTTGAAAGGAAAGGAAGACTGTAGAATGAGGTGTTATCTCTGTCAGTGCTTCTGTAAAGGGGTAGCTGACAAAGCACAGTATGTGAATGAGGGGAACAGACCAGAAAAGAGAAGAACTGAGGGAATATCAAGGTTCAAAGTTATTTGAACAAACATTTTGGTATGTTACATTATTCCTAATGCACCAGTTAAATCCACAGACTATGTATGTATGTGCAAATAAACATAATTAGGCTTCATTCTGCTTGCTAGTCAGTGTTTGGGTTTTTTTTGACAATTTGACTTGTTTATTTAGGTGTGCTGTTCTGCTTCACTAAAACAAGATTTTTGTATTGCTTTTACAGAAAGAATTCCCTGTACTTCTAACTCATGCCACAGTCATGATTAACATATAAATCCATTATGGGAGTCTGAGGTTGACTGGGATGATACATTCCCACCCTAGTTTGCAGGTGGTTTAGATTTCACTATGCCTGTAGCTTTCATGCAATCCCTCTTAGCCTGGGGATGGGTCATGGCACATGTAACAAAAATTATTATTCCATATAGGTGAGTAGGCTAGGCTAGGGCTCACTGGCTCAGCTGGTTGAAAGTTGCAGGAATTGCAGTTAACTCATTTGCAGGCTACTATTCTTTTTTTTCCCCATCAAATAGGTGTGTGTTTGTGTGTGTGTTTTTATCTCAAAAGTTACCTGAGTGAAAGGGAGGTGAGAAAACATTCTCTGTTGGCTGCACTCAATTCCTAGGACATTTCCTTGCTTTCAGCCACCATTACAGGCACCCCAGTAATACCAGCGACCTGGGAATGCTGATGTGCATGGGAAGGGGTGAGCACAGAGTGTGGGCAGGCCAAAATAATCTCAGCAGTTTGGCATGGAGTGGGTGGGTAGTGAAAAGACCTTGTGTGGGTGTGACTGGAAAAGCTCAGCAAAGCTGTAGGTTTGGGAGAAAGCCAGCTCCTGGGGTGTGAGAATTTCTGGGCCATGTAAAATAACTTTGAGGGCAGGGAAAGCTGAAGCAGGACACCAGTACTCATGTCATCCCTCTGAAGCCAAGAGGTAAGAGCCCTTCTACTGTCACCTTGTGCAATGTCTGTTTGCTGCTGATGTTGTTACCTCTACTTCAGCAGCTCTTTGGATTGCCTTTCTTGCTGCCTTCCTGTTACTCTTCCTCTTCTCTATCCCTTCCCCTGTTTCATTCTTTGATGCTTTCTGCCAGGTTGGTCCACTGATGATTAGATTCTGTAATTAGTGACCCTGATATAGAGCTATTGCAATTACTTCCCCTGTCTTTTAAAAAGGTGGATGCAGTGACAGATTTCCTATGCTGCTCTTACAGAGTAGCTATCTTGAATAATGTTCCCTGCATATTTTGGTGGGAGTTCAGCAGAATTTTCTCTTTACTTATTCCAGAAATTTGAAATGGACTTCATCCAGTGTTGGAGATTTATTGCAAACTATATGGATGGGCCAGAACTAGTACAGATCCTTTCCACATGGAAACACTGATGCACAGAGTTCATAGTATGCCTGAAGAAAAGCAGAGATGCTCTGTGAGTTTAAAAATTCCTCTGAGAAATCAGATTAACTAATCTCAGTTTAAGTCTAGAAGCTGCTACTCAGAATGGATGAGTCAGGATACAACATATTGCAGAGAAGTCTTTATGACTACTTTTAAGCAACCTGTTGCTTTAAGAGGCACATCTATACATATGGATAAGGGTGATTACATTACTTTTTGTTTACCAGCACTTGAACTAATGACCTAATGCTGGCTACTGAGTTTAACTTAGTGGTGGCTGGAGTCCCATAAGAAAAAAATCTAAAGTATCCTGAGACAGATTTCTCAGAATGTTTCCTTACCATGCCAGAAATCGACTACACTCACACTCAACACCTCTCTGCCCTCAGGGCCAGCAGCTGTCTAGCCCAGCCTCTTTGGCAAAGCACAGAAAAAAAGCAAAGGGCAGAACCACTTTGCTCTGTAAGATCTTAGCTGGCTGCAGACGGTCAGCTGAGGTGTCATTGCATCCTGTGGCTGAGATGGAACTGGACAGTGACAGTGCACATCTGTCCTGTCTTTCTCCATGCTGCAGAGTTCATCACCAGACCCGTGTGCCACACACACAGTTGGACCCAGCCAGGGTTCAGCAGTGGACCTGAGCTGATTCCTGTTCTCTGGCTCCACAGCAGTGAGAAACAGCCCAGAGCCTAGGTGCAGCTGCAGGTGTCTGCTCAAGCTCCCTTGTGAACACCCAATATAATGTTTTGTGGGTGGATTTTGGTTTTTTTCTGTGTGACATAAAATCCCGTTCTATTTTACTATTTTAAAATTACTTAAGACCGCTAGTCATTAGATTCTAACACTACATAATTACAATATGAGCTCCTTGCTCAAAGGGGAGCTGTGTGAGACAACACCTACAAATAACTTCTGAATTCCACTCTTACTCTAGGACCAGCCCCTCAATCCCTTGTGAAACCACTGCAGTCCCTGCAAGTTGCCCGTGATAATTTTACAGCACACTTGAATAGATCCCATATCCTGCAGCTGTCCTGCAGACTTATTTTGTAGTATAACAGTCTGCGGATAGCAACCTCCTCTTACGGATTGTGATTTGGTTTAAATTTGGAAGACTTTCATAAACAGTTGCATTGTGGGTTTATTTGTTTGTAGGGCTTTTTTGGATGTTGTTTCCTTTCTGCCAAGCATTAAGACTGTGCTTGTAAGCAGCACATAGACTGGCACAAGTTGTTACCCCAGTAAAGTTTATCTATTGCCAAACAAGCATAAATATGCTCAAAGTAGGGAAGAAGTGGTCTAGACCTACCTCCTTCCCCAAGTTTTGGAAAAAAGTCCTTGCTTTAAGTTTGGTAGATCCAAATTTTAACCAGGTAGAAAAGTGTCACTACTTAAAGAAGGAAGACACATGAAGAGTTTTCTTACTCCTCAGTTATCTCTGCTGGCATAACCAATCTGGGATGGTACAGTCCTGGTGATTGCAGTCAGATGGGAATCTTCTGGGGCAGTGTGTCAAGCTCAGCAAATCCATCCCAGCAGTAAGCAGCCTGGTTTATATTTTGCTACTATATTGCAACAGATGCTATGTTTAAGTTTTCACTTCTCTGCCAGCTGTTGAATTTTTAAACAAAATCTTTACTGATCTTAAAAATATGACTCAACTATTCAGGAACTAGCCACCAGTTAGGAAAAATTACCCTCACCCCTGTTTGGCCCTTACTTTTGAGAAAGCTTTACCTTTTGCAAAAGGTTATATGCCAAACTTGACAAGATTCTGTGTCTGGCTTGGAATTTAATTAAAAATAATAAAATATAGATAGAAGAACATTGGATAAACAGCATCATTCTCTCATTTTGGCTTTGTTTCCAGCTTGTCATTGGACATTATAGTGACATGTTTAAAAACCCCAACCAAACACAAACTTTGGATTTTCACGTAAGAATTTTAAGGGACTTTAAGAAATGTCAGTAGATATTTCAGGTTCATAGTACAGCTGTGGGTGCTGGTAGTATTGTAAAGGGCTGCTGTGCCTGCCAAAGCCCTCATGACAGTCTTATACAACAGCAAGGACATACCAGCAATGACCCCTTCCTGCCCTACAACAGATACTGCGTCTCAGAGATGCCAACACAGTGAATGTAGTGCAATGTATGTTAGGAGTGCAATAAATTTTGATGGGGCCAGAAAGATCTTGATGAGCAGGGAATACAAAAGGATCTCATGGGACCAGGGAGATACTCTTCACCCAGAATGTGAAGCAGAAAAGTGAACATAATGAAGTGATACGTTTAATCTTTTCATTTAATAGCATAAAGAGATCAACTTCTATCTAGATTTACAAATATTATGAAGAGTTTGTGTTTGCTGAACTGTGTCTGAAATGGCAATATTATTTGCAAATTATTTTATGTAATTATTGTTCCAAATAACTAATAGTCTTAGAAACTGCTACTACTCCTGTATACCAAGGGTTATAGTCTACAACAGTTAGTACCTTAAAAACCTAAATATTGATGTAATTACAGATTGAATGAAGGCTAATAAATATTTAGCTTTGCCATTGGAAGTACTGTTATATTTAGTATCCAGTTTCATCCACAACTGTTTCTGTTTTGTTTTTTTTTTTCTTAACAGACTGATTTTCTTCAGATATGCTGTTATAAATAAAAGGCTTGTCTTTTCTTCCAATGTATTACTGCCCTGTTTTCAACTCCTTTATCCCCTCCTTTGGTATCAAAAGGAAGAGAGCACATTCTTTGCAATCCTCATTCCATAAACTTCAGTCTTCTGTCCCACTATTTTTGTGTCTCCCATGGGTGACCAAATTCATTAGTCATTGAGGCATCACATAATCACACAGGTGAGTCTGGGGGGATGCTCTGACAAGCAATTTAATAGGGACAGGTCAATAAGGTCAAATAACTAAAACACAATTCAAAAGAAACTAAACCACTTAATACTGTTTTTTTAAAAGTCCCCACAATCTTTCTATATTTTCTGTTATTTTTAAAATCCTAATGTTTGTTAGTCTTCTAAGATAACCCCCAACAATCCTCTTGGAGCTAGCTACTTAATTACATCTTTAGAATTACATACTCTTTAGGAAAATAGTTCATCAAATATTTGGGTTTTTTGGGAATGACATTTCACAAGACTAAAAACCAATGAAGAGTAACAATTTTAGATTTTATCTACTGAGATTTAATTGCAACAGAAGGCATGGTGAATTAAGTCACCTTGAATTGACAAATGTGGGCTATGAAAAGTTTATTAGCAAACATATTTAAAAAATGAATAGTTGTTGAAGATGGTAGGTATAAAAGGAAAACTAATTGTAGCAGAAGCCTGTTTTTAACAGAAAATAAGTATTTTAATACCTAATTAATAAGTATTACAGGCAGTCTTGCTTCAGCTCTGACAGAAAACTGTTATATACAAAAATGTATTTTAATAGAATACAGCCACAGGTTAGAATAAGGGAAGAACAGTATTTAGTAAAAATGACAAAGCTGGCTTCAGATAGACAGGATCAGTTAAAAAAAACCTAATAAATCCTATTGTGAAGCAAAATTTTTAAACCTGTAGATGAGAAGAACCTAGAGTTGAGAAAGTTCAGCAGGAGGGGAGTAAGAATACTAGCTGGAATCTGAAGGAATGCAAATAATTTAGGATAGTTTAAAAAACCTGGCCAATCAGGAAAGATTAAAAGGCCCAGAAGATTAAAAATAGGCAAACACATTCTTTATAAGACAAGGAAATTAAACCAGTTTACATTCAGTATCTCAAAGATAGGGCAAAGATCTCAGAGTCACAATTCATATGCAAAGAGCCATAGGAGGAAAAAAAACAGGGGAGAAAACAGCTAATCCAAGTTTGTGACTCAGAGGTTCTTTAAAACTGTAACTGACATTGCTATGAAACAGAATGGGTGGATTGCTCACCAGCCAGTCAATATATTTCTAATTCTATAAGGTTGTTTTTGTTAGGGTTGTTCAGACAGGAAAAAAGGGTTTTTTCTGCTCAAGTGATTACCTAAGGTATTAACATTAGTTTTATCAGGAGAGTTATAGGAAAGTATGTGAAAAAAACAACTGATCAAAGACCTCCCTGCCCCTTGCCAACTAACTGGCCACTTCCTGGTGCATGCTCACATCTTAGTGGGAACCCCTATGAAAGGCAGAAGCAGCAGTAGCAGGACACTTGCCTAGCAAATGCTTTCCTTGCTGCTGAACTGCATGTCCTGAGGCTGTGGAGGGAGTAATTTTGGCCAATCCAGACTGGCAGAGTGTCTGGTGTATGTCAAACTAAGCCACAGCATAAGAGATGCATCTCTTCCTTTGTGAGGGTTTTCTGTACAAGGCTGTTAAGACTGAATTCTTTCTAAGAGCCTGAACTAGACTAATTTTGGTAGAAGTAAAATTGATGTATTATTTAATTAGGATTTACAGAATCAAGTGTATGCTATGGTAGTACTTTCTCAATTACCTTGTCACAGAAAACAGGAATTGCTCAGGAATGTAGAAATTTCCATGCTCATGTAAAGTTAGGACCTATTGGAGAAGTCCCAACTGCAGCCAACTATACATCTCCAAAACCACACCCTGTAACAAAGTCTGCTGCTGCAGTCTAATCCCATGTTTGATTAACAGCAAACAAGAAATGCAGGTAGCCTTCCTGTCTGTACAGCTACATTTTGATTTTTAAAAAATGGATGTAGTTGCAGTAACAGAATAAGCAATTAAAGTACAAAGTTAAATCCAACAGCTTGGGCAGTTGATGTCTTTTATGAAGTCACTGAGCTAATGCCAATGTTTGGCTCTCCCTGGAAGGAAAACATAAGCCAGGAAACAGTATTAAGGCTTGTTGATGCTGCGGACACTAATTATTCAGCTATGACAAACAAAACACAGGAGAGCACTGCTCAAGTTTTGCACTAACTTGCTATTTCTGTTTTATGACTACATCTTTAGTGTGCACATTCTCTGTTGCCCTCAACTCATGCAATAAACTGTGCCACTATTCATGTCTAATTTAAAAAACAAATATCAAAGGCAATCGAATTTCTATTCTAGGTCAACACCATGCTGACACAAAGCCAGGAATACACAGTAGCACTGTGCTCTACTACTTATTTGCAGTCAGGAGAGTTCCATCAACAACGAGCTGGACTGACCTGAATAAAGAAAGCTTACAACATATGCGTAGCCTTTGCTAGTTTGCAGTCACTAGCACTATTATGCTATCCAGTTGGGATGCCTGCTTTATGTAAGACACATGGATACTTCCTCATTCCTCAGGTGGCCTATGTATAAGCTAGTGAAAAGCTACAGGGAGGATTTGCCTCATAGTGCATTCACCCTGTTAAAAACCAACACGATGATTTCAAAGAAAAAGATAAAATAGTCTGGTGGATATACATAAATATTTATTATCAGTTTAACTTCATTTTACTAGAAATCTTTAAACAGTTTTTCTTTTTTTTCTTTTTTTTCTTTTTTGCCAAAATGTTGCATATGACACAGTTGCTACTGTCATAGCTTCCCTGCACTAGGAATGCAGAGCTTACACTTAAGATTCCAAAACAATATATTCAAGATAAAGAGCTTTCAACTTTAGTGCATATGGAGCTATTTAAGGATTGGTAGAAAGAACCCCCTTCCCCCTCCCAAATGAAGAGTCTGTTACAAAGAGATTTCATTACCAAAAAGTGAATATACAAATGCTAAAAAAATGCTGGCTTGAAAAAGTGATTTCAGAATTTACTGTACACATTGTAACAATTTATTATATAAGCTGCTTCTACATGCAAGCAGGTCTTACATTTGGTGTAAAACATTTATACACATTCTTTACAATTTGTACATATTTAAATGGCTGTATCAAACAACACTGCGCTATGGAATTTTGGAAGCAAACAACTAAAATTGGGAGGAGAAAAAGACAAGGTTTATAAAAGGTGAACAAAACTCGTGACACTGAGAAGCATCTAGACTTAGGCTTAGTCTTGTTTGGTTTGGTTTCAGGTTATTCAGACAGATTCAGATTTTCCTTCTAGCACAAGAAAGTAACACCAATGCAAAACAGAGTAAGGCAACTATTGAACCGCCAGACTGTACCCGTCACTTAGAATGGCTTATTGGTAAAATGCCTTTTTTAGCTGTTGTGTTTTTTTTTTTTTTTTAATTAAAATATTTATTTTGTAGGCACATTTTAGCAAAAACTGCATTTTGGCTTTCCTGCTTGCCTATGGCAAGAAATGAATTGCTGTACTTGGTGCCCATTGTGAACACAGTTGGTGGTGGTTTTTTTGGTTTGATTCTGTGAAAAGCCAAGGCCTCAAATGGTATTTCAGTAGTATGGAAGAGGATACTGAGTCACTTGATAAAAGATGATGATCAAAGAACAGAGTTTGTGTGATGATTAATGATTTATTCAATACTTTTGTCACCTTTGAGTTTGTATTAGAAGGCAACAAAAAGTTAACCTGAACCAACAGCACACCATACTACTACACGAAGACCTGAGCTTAGTTGGAATTTGGAGATGTCTACTAGTTGGGGTTATATGTGGCAGTGTCCCCTCTGCTGAAACATTACAAACTGTCAGAGGAGAAGCCGGCCCTGTACAGCACTGAGAAACACCAGTGCCTTATGGCATAACATTGGAGGTGTCAAAGTGCTGGTATGGAAAACTGTTTTTCACACTTTCCTGAATGGCTCATTCCTTGTTTGTACTTTGTCTTCTTACACAGTGCATAGTGAAAAAGTGAGCCTGACAAGCTCTGAGGTGGTGTGCCACAAGAACAAGATTGAGTTAGAAGGAAAAAGAAGAGAGGGAAGAATGATTTCTATTTACTGGAAGTCATACTGGGAGCAGGATGCCATGGCTGCATATGGGAAGCAAAACCTAAGAACAAAGCGTTCATTCAGGAGATTATCACAAACATGTGCCAGAAACATACATGAATATAATTCCTCCTGGTTACTGAATCGCTGGAGAGCTCAACTGAATATAAAGAGTATTAAGTAATTTTCTTAAGTTTGTCTGCATTCCCACTTAAAAAAAAAGCTACAAATGTGTCACTCTGGTGTTGATCCAGAGTTTTTGGAAGAATATCTGATTGACAAGTCTTCATGAAGTCCATGGCAACATATCAGTTTGATAATTTAGATCCTTAAGACTGACAGCATTACTAGCTGCTTTTATTTAAATAATGATACAAATGGGAGAGTTTTCAAGACAGGAGAGCCTTATTGTATGATTTAGGCTGATAAAGTAAAATTTTAAATAATACTTTTTTTTACAACTGATTCTTGTTGGTTTGGGGTTTTTGGGGATTTTTTTTTGCAAGGCTAACAAGTTTTTATTAGCATTGCCCCCACAACAGGAAAGCACTTTGGAGTTGTTCTTTATTGTTGAATACTCCTTATTCTCTACATCACAGGAAAGCGGCTGAGTGCCTGCCTCAGCTTCTGTGCAATCTGAAACAAAGAAACAGAAGATATTTAATATGTAATCACTTTACACTGTGCAGAAATATGATTGCAGGCTAAGAAATTAGGTGTTCCCTTATGTGATGAAAAACTGCAGGTCTTACTGCAGGTTTTGCATATACAGGACTCTCAAAACATTACATTCCATTGTAAAGACTTCTCATAAATACACTTTCTGCCTTATTAATTTGGTACTTTAACTGCTTCAGTTGTGTTGGAGAAAGCATTGTAGGTAGGCCTGTTATTCTGCCAGTCTGTTTACCTAGCACTGCGCTCCACCAGAGAGCTACAGGAACAAAGCCAGATTTTCCCAGAGTCCCATCTCCCTGCTGAAGCAAGGCTGAAACATCAGAACAGAGCTCCTGTGCACTCCCCACAGTTCTCATGGTGGCCATGACCCCACATGTGAACACATACTGGGGGAGAGAGGATTTGTACAAGAAAACTGGTGAGGCTGCAACCAGAAGGATCTACATAGACTGGACAAGAGACTGAAAGAAGGTAAGGGGAAACCTAAGCCTAACGCCACCAGATGTGTCAAGGAAAGCAAGCAAAGTGACCTGATGGGGGGCCTACAGTTGTCACCCACTAAAGATACCTCTGAAGCTCCACTGGCAACTTTTACGGCTGTGAAGGGGCACCAGTTACTTATGAGACTCTTTTTAGTGATAGAAGTCAGGTTCCAGCACATTCAAACTCAAATGTTTTACCAGCATATCACATTAGAAAACTTGTTCTTGGTTTATTTTTCAAAATCACAAGGAATATATGCATAAGAACACTATTAAATGAGAACTATAGTGGTAGGGAGAGTGCTCAGATTTAACATATTTAATGTCACCTGAAATGTTCCTGTCCCTCCTGTCCCACACTTATATGACTTTAAATCACAAAAGCTTCCCTTCTCACTCCTATCCTATGGGAGGAAAGTTTTGTTGAAATGTTTTATTGTTCTGTTCAGTGCAGCAGGCCTTGCTTACTGCACATCAGAGAACTAAAATTTTTTGTAACCCTAGTACCAGCATTGGGGGGGGGGAAAAAGTCAAGCTATCAACAATATGATTTCTGAACAGTGGTTTTTAGTTCTTCTAGGTTTATTGTACCAATCACGTACATAGGACAGGATCTATAGGAAAATATTATTTAAACTAATTATTTCAGTTTTCAGGTTTTTTTACAATTTTTTGTACAATTCTTCAAATATCTGCTCTGTGGGAGCATGGATTAAACTCTATTTCCTATAAAAGTAGCAGCACAGTACATGCCAAGCAAACAGTGCTGAAGCCCTGTCCCTTACCGTTTCGTAGAACTGTGCCTGCTGCTCCAGATAGAGACGAATGACGCTGTTGTAGTCATAGATCCGGTTACTGTGGAAGTGATTCATCTCAGCTGCAATCAGACCCAGGAGACAAATTATTTCACAGAGGCATTTATAATTAGGAACAGTTTCACTCAGTTCAAGTTAGTTACTCGGCAGCAAGCTCAGTGTCCAGCCCTGCCAGCACAGTCCCTGTTCTCATGCTTCCACAACCTGTTCTGCCTGCAGCACTCGAGTTATAGTGGAACTGTTTGTCAGATTCGTAGGGGGTCAATTACACACCAACCAAGCCAGGTTCTTGTATTACAATACTCAGGTGCACAAAGATTTGATAAAAAAATACAAGCAGAATTTTCTTCTACTGAGGTAACTGCTCCTTCCTGAAGGGTTTCCAACAGAATTTTGGCTAGAACATTCAGATTTCCAAGGATATGGATAGCAAGATGTAAGCCACAGCTGTAAATACTTAGCTGAAAAAAAGGGGAACAAAAAAAGATACAACCACTAGTGTCTGATCTGCTCTTGACTTAGGCTGTTAAAATAGATACCTGAGAAGCAGCATTACTGAATTTGTAACACCTTACACCAATTTCTACATCTCTTCTCAGGCCACAGCTTATGGCTGAAAGAAGTTAAATATATTTTGGGATATCAGTGGAGGGAGAAGAAATATTTAACATTGTAAAAGTCATCCTGGAGATCTCTTCCACAATTACCACACATAAAACACAATCATCTTGCGTCACTGTGACTAAGAAGAAGGGGGTAGGGAGTTTTCTTGGTTGTTTTTAAAATCAATTTTGTGTGCTGCTCTGACTTTGTCACAAAATATATTGAGTACTCTTGACTTTAAATCATCTAAAAATGATGCAACCCCCTCACTAATGAGTAATCTCATTGAAGTCAGTAACAGGATGCACTTAATGGCTTGATATCCTGCAGGATTGAGTCCTGACTCCTCACTTCCCCAGTTTTTCTAGTGCAGTGTACTGCGCCTTATATTTACAACACCTCTAACCTAGTGAGGAAAAAGTCCATTCAAAAAAGATCCACGTAGTAAAGATCTTATCCAAAAGAACATGAATCTCAGCTCGGAGATGGATTATGTCCAACTAAACTAAAAGTCAGAAAAATGATGACCACCTTCTTGTACCGGGGTCCATGGTTTTAATTTGAGACATTATCACTTCCAAATTAAAGAATCAGCCTGGGGTAGCTGTTTTGGGGTTTTTAAATTGCATTTTCAAAATATGTGTCTTTTGTAATAGCAATGTGAGTTTAAAAAAAAAGGGGCAGGCAAAATAACTTCAATTTAGAAAAATCTAAGCAGATCACAAAAAAGCCCCTACAAACAACCCATGCTTTTATTCCTGGTAGCAAAAGATTTTCTGTCAAAGTATGCTGCTTAACAGAAGTTCTTCAGAGGTCTATGACACTGCCATTGAGCTTAAAATTTGGTTTACCTTGTAGTGCATAAGCCATGGTGCTCACACGTTTCACCATGTTCTGTTTGTCTTGTGGTGTTATTTTACTGGTTGCAACTAACTTGTCACTTTCCTTCACTCTTTCTATTGCTCCCTGTAGAAACCAAATGGAGAAAGGTTAAAAGAGTAGTCAACTTAGGGGTCTTCACAGTAATCTAAAATGCCACAGCTACATTTTTAGCTTGCATTCAGTATGCATATGTACACAAAATGATCGATTCTGCCATCTCACATTTTCATCCAAAGTTTGTTATTTCACTTCATTGCTTCCAAGAGTCCTTGCAAAAAGTGACTTCAAACATAGGCATGATCAGACTAATCAGCAAAGTAAGTTTGGTACAGGCAGTAATACACAAGGATATATACAAAAAGGACAAATGGACCAAGTTTCAAATTACAGATGACCAGCATAACTAACATCCAAAAGCCTGTAGAACCTTATTTACACATTTTACAAGATGAGGCAACATAAAACCATTTTTCAAGAGACTACAACTCATTGCAATGTATAGCCATTGATTCAGGAAAATCCTTGAGTCACATAAATAACAAGCATAAAAAGATATACCTCTCCTACACAATGTATTTGTGCCAAACAACATGCAAGAGAATCTATTTACATATCTCTTGGCAGTAGGTTTACATTTCAAGTTTTAAAAACATTTCTTCTCCTTTTATGGTATTTCCCCCAAATGATTCTGTGGGATGAGGGACTGTAAACGTCCTGAAGAAAGAATACACAAATCTGATATGCTTTTATCTTTGTTGCTCTCAGAGGTATGTTCTTATGTTCTTGTTCTATACATTAACACTTCAAGTGATCCAAAAAACTCCAACCTCACATATTTGTGCACTTGTTTTAATACTTCACAATATTGCAGAATATCCAAAACTGTACATCATGGCTTTTGTATTACTGAGAACAAAGTGGTTGGGTTTTGTTGCTGATGATATTTTGTTTCTTTGGTTTTTTTCCCCCCAGAAATGTTAGAGCTTAGCTCTGGTCTCTGTTTTTTGCTATTAAAGAAACTTCTAGGCAGTGCATGATTATTTCTCACGTATCAGCAAGCCAGCCATGCAACTGTACACAAACAAGTTTTTCTACAATACTTGTATGGTTTTATTATCACATAAGGCTCAAATATTACAAATTTACACTACTGCTATTCACCCCCCTGGGACATGAAGTCAACCTGAAGAAAATCATGAACCTTCCACGGCTCTCTACTATAGCAGAAAGTTATTATATTCTTCACAGAAATTCTAGCTTTCCTTCCCTCTAAGTATTTCTTATTTTAAAAATCAACACACCAGTTTCACAGAAACTTCTAGTGTTTCAGCACCACGGGCCAGGCTGCTGCACAAATGCAGGGACCACTTTTGCTGCTGTGCCCACTGCCCAGCCCTTAAAAAGAAAGGTTCTTCACATACCTTATGAGCTGCTATGATGTCAGGGAAGCAACCAAGAAATCCCTTATATTCATGATTTGTTTCCATCAAAAAGTGAAGGTCTTTCTTTGGCTAATGAACAAAGCATAAGCATTAGTAAAAGTATCTGTGGCAAATTAACATCACAGAGAAGGAACTATGATGCCAAGAAAGGGCAAAGGGGAAAAAAGGGAAGGAAACAATCGAAAAAACCCAAACCAAAATATTAATTGTTTATGCAAGTTTTTAATATATGAAAAGGTTTTTTTTAAAAAAATAAGCTTTTTAGAGCAAGGCATGAGCATCATTGTGCAGATGCCTCTGTTCTTTGTTTCATTTAACACTAACTCATGAAGTGAGGGGTTTTGTCTTCAGTTTTCACCCAAGCAGGGTTTCCAGTACAGTCTCTTATTACATATACAAATATGTACATGCAGAGGTGCATCTCCTTAGTTGTCAACATGGAAAGGTTTTTTAAGAACTTTCAGATTCAGTCTTGAGATAAAGAGGATCTGCATTTTGGAGACTTTTAGTGTAACATGCTAAACATCAATGTATGTCTTGAATACCAATCAAGGTTTATTTAAGCCAGATTTTTTGCTGAAGGAGGCAACCACATGTCAAGGTAATGGAACAGGTTCCATACACAGATATTTCCCCATATGGAGCAACAGCAAAATCTGGATCCTGTAGACATTTGGGGAATGCAGAGGGAAGGCAGAAACTCTGTCCTTGATTAAATATCATTCTTTTGTGTTGTAATGAATACAGTTCCAAGACATCAGAAAATGAACACGTTTAAAGACTAAACAATCATTTTAGTATTTAAGCCAGAATGTGGGCTTTCTTACCAACAGAAATGCCCTCTCATCACATTCCCCCTGAGCTGACACAGAGTAGAAAAGAAGATGAAAATGCATTTAAAAGTGTTAATAGCAATTTCATTTAATTGGTCTATAGCACTAGCAGCTATGTTTTAATCGAAAAGGGAAAAAGGAAAGTCAGAAATAATCCAATAAGGTGATATGTTTGTACACACTACGCCATTGCATTCGTAATACTCCTACCTGATCTGCTACAAGACTGGCAATTTCTTCGTAAGTTTTCCCTGCTTCTGTTATTGCTCCATTGAGATCAGATTCTCCTAGAAGTAAACATCAGTGTTCAAATTACAGTGAGTCAATTATAACAAGAAACTTGCCTTGCTTTAAGGAAAATTTATAAAATAGCCTATTAACAATAATAAATGCCTAGCCATCCTTTTACAACCAGCAGAAATAAAGAATTTAAAAAAATATTAAAGGAGGAAAACTGAAGGTCTTGTAGAAAATTAATGTACTACCACAATACTAGCACTACTTACTTCCACATTTAATAATCTTATGCAATTTAAATACACAGGTATTCCTCCACATGGGGCAACAGGAAGTCTACCAGGATGGAAAGAAAGGAAGAATGAGGAGGGTTACAAAAGATAGACTATCAAAGCTGATGTGCTACTAACCCTGAGCTCTCTGACAGTCCTGGAACATAACTGTTCAAAGGTCAGAGAAGCAAAAGGAGGCTCAAGTAACTTTTTTCCTTGACAAGACTTCTGATCCTTTAGGGAACTCTTTGATAATATTTTCAAGCTCTGTAAAAATCACTGGTTTCTAGAGTGAGTTTCTAACTCTCATCCTCATATGAGACAGATCAAAGGGCCCTACAATCTATGCTTAACAATACAGACATCACCGTAAATCCTAAACTAGACAACACCACATAACACTGTATTACTAACAGGACGGGCTACATGGGACAAAGATGGAAACAAGCCTTACATTCTTGTATGTTTCATGCCACTTCACCTTCCCATCCATGTTAGCTTGTCCAAAGCATGTAGTCAACAGTACAGAAAGCAAATTGAGGTAGAGAGTAGAAAGGCGAAGGTATAGTTTGCATATATCAAACTTTAGTTTAAGAAAAAAAGTTTTCTTATGCTTTCAGACATGTCTTGATATTAGGCAGTGGTTAGTCTTTTATAAACTTTTTGATTTTATTCTATAGATATTATCAGTGACTTAATGGAAAAGTACCATAGATTTAATTAATGATTTATCTGAATATTAAGGTATCTTGTTTTAGTACAACATATGGTCTAATCTGCATTAGAGATTTATTACGTAGGATTCCTTCATTTTAGCATGTCCTAAAAGAAACAAGGTAATGATTGAATGTTGCTTCAGTTCTATCAAACAATTCCTACTTTCCATTAAACTGGTTTCATAAAGTCAAAAAGCTGTGAGGCAAAGTGAGCGATCCTAAGACCTAATAAATCCAGTAACACAAACACTGCTAAACAAATCATTATTTTTCTCCTATTTAGGCCTATTAGGATAAAATAAAAATAAAACCAACACTAATTCCCATTGTGAGACTCAAGAGGTAGACAATTCATAAGATATCTTCACCTTTTTGTAAAACAACCAAAAAAATTGGAGGGTGACCAATTTTATTTTTTCAGGCTTAAGGCTTAAGTGTTTTCAGTATTTCAGAACTCTTTTGTCTGCTCAGAAGTAACCTTGAAGTAACTGCTGCTTAGGCAACTGACTCTTAGATTTTGGGATAAAACATGGTGTGGCTTCAGAGTGAGAAGCCAGGTCGATCTAGATGTTGCTGTTCATTTTATAATGCCATAAAAGATGCTAACTTTCCCTATCTGGAGGAGAAAAAAAAAAAAAAAGAGGAAGAATATGTATATTTAAGTTGAACAACAAAATCCTCCCCTTCTGTGCCTAGTTCACTCAAGGAACCTTCATAGATCAGAGTTTCAAAGGATCTAGACAAACTCCCCCAACACCAATCATCTTTTATTCTCAGCATTCTCAGCTTCTGAACCAATGCCAAGCTGGGAATTGCCTTCTTAACTCAGTCTGTGAAAGCTGAGTTGGGTCCCAGTGCAAGGATACATCAGCATGTCAGGGGTTCTTTAATCAATGGAATAGCAGAAAGTCCCAAATGTTGATAACATTTATAACAAAATTATGTTAGTGTTCAGTACACACATTCCCAGAAGAAACAGAGGGGGCCTAAAAGCACTGACTGAAGGTAACTAAAAAAGGAGCAGTTAAAACGGCCAGTAATATTCCACAGATATATCAACCCAACCACAAGGAAAAACATATTTTCATTGATTTACAGGCTGCATACTGACATAAGGAGATGAAGAAAGACATAAAACTATGAGAACCCTTTTGGAGATGTTTAACAGAACATCTCTTTGTAGTTCAACTGCTTGGCAAATGCCAGTGATAATCATTTCAGAAGGAATACACCAGGCATATTGGGGGAACTAATATTCCAAGTCTTAACTGGAACAGATGAATTTTTTTTGTCAAGAAGTATTTTTTGTTTTCTTTTCTTTCAAAGTACATTTTAATATAATTCAGTAGGAAAAATCACAAAGTTTGATGTACTAGCAAAAAATACTTGCAGCAAAGTTTTTCTTGATAAGTATACTTCAAACTGATAAGTTCAGCACACAAACAGCTTGTAAAGCAGGATTTGCCTGTTGCTAGCTGACAGGATAGTGAAACTTGCATGCAACTGCCTAACAGAATTCTTGAGGGGTGGTAGGATTAGGAAATCTTACTACGTTGAATGGCATACCATTCATTCACATTTCTTAATATAGGAGAAAGATTCCTCCAGATTTGGTGCCGCAAAAGAGAAGCCAGAAGCCATGCTATTTAAAGCTGTGTTAACCTCAGAGTATCCTATGATATAGTAACATAAGCAACACATGGCCAGGCTGCAGGACACTTCCAGGCATGTTCTGGTACTGTCCAACATGCATTTTTGGACCAGGATCATGCTTGCAAAGTGCGCATTCTTGGAACCAACTGGACAGTACGTAAGTCCATTGCCAAGTTAAATCAGAACCTCTCAGTGTGTCCTTAATAATTTTAAAGGTACCCTTGTCTCTACAATTACTTGGGACAGATCCCTAACACACACTGGGGCTGGCAACGAATAGATAAGGCTCATTCTGTAGCATGAGAAAAAGAGCTAGAGTGAGTCAGATTAATAAGTGTATCTTGCCTGCTGCAATCTTAAATATTTTAAGCTAGAAATTAGAAGAGAAGGCAGTAGACATCACCACACATAAGGCTTTCCAGAACAAGCAGGCATCACTGATAAAAGTGGTACGGACAGTAGATACATCCTATCCTAACTATGCAAATGAACCAACTGATAGTAAATGCAGTATGTCAGAAGTCAGCTACAAGTAGCTAGAAATGTTTCTGTCATCAAATCAGTCATTGCAATCTTCAGTGGCCTATATGCTTAAATTTTCAGAACACTAGTATTACAAAAGATCCAAAGAACCAACCCAATCAAAACAAAACAAGGATGAAGCTCCCAACAGAAACTGAAGTGAGTGTCCTTACGCTTGGCTGAATGAGCCATTCCTCTTTACTGATAGTCCAGAAAAATCATAGATCACACTCAGTCCTAGCTACTACTTCACTGGAAGCAATGTGTCCTCTTTTAAATACTGAGATCCAGACAGCTGTGCCCTATCAGTTTAAATCCAGGTGCTTACATCTCTTGCAGAGAATCTGCTTAATCCATAGACCTGAACCTGATGGAATGATCAAGTGAATCCATACATGAGCAGCAGGCAGGACAGAGTGAGAGAAGCAGTGAGAAGCCATTTAAAGCCACATCTGCATCGTACTTGCTCTCTCTTCCTGGGAACTCAAATTAAAAAGCAAAGAATCTCATATATTATTACTTTGGAAACAATACAAGGGTACAAGTTATTGAAAAGAGTAAAACATGCGGAATCAAGGCAAAGGCATCTGTAGGAGGGGCACTTTTCTCAACAAGATATAGGTGCAACCAGCTATGACTGGGCAAAGAGCAAAGACAGACATGCTTACCTCGCTCCCAAACTATCATGGGATCTATTTTTTCATACCATTCAAAGATGCTGGAAATCAACTCGAAGCTTTCCTTTCTAAGCCTGATCTGCAATTTTGTATCCTAGCTTTATGACATACTGTTTTCCCTTTAACCTGGCAAAAGAACATGCTAGAGCTCAAGCAATTTTCAGTCCTTTCTCAAGACTTCTTGCTACAGATTTTATCCAGGCAGGATTTATAGCTTTCTAACACACTCTAAAAATACATAACCATGCATGCAAATCCCCTATTTCATTCTCCCATCCAAAAGTGACTTTTAAGGCAACATGCTATGCTCAATTCTAAGCAGTCATCCTGTTGAAGTACAGGACACAGAGGAGAAAAAACTATAGGGACAATGCCTATTTCCAATACTTCCAGCAGCAGAGAATCTGTGTTTCAGAAGGTTGCATTTTAGTACATCATTTACGGGGCAAAATGTTTTAAGATTATAAATCAAGAGATAGATGAGCAGTCAGAGTAAGTACTGGTCAACTGAAATTTCTAAGATGGAAACATTTCAGGAAGCTTCTATGCCATAACATTTAAGGTTTCAGAACACAGAAATTTTGCTATCAAGTCTAGAAAGAAAAAGACAAAACCTCAAACACCTTTGAAAGGAGAATCCCAGGGAAAACTGACTCAACAGGCACCCTCTGTATATGAGGAAATATTTACCAGTTGTCTGGAAAACACCAATAGAGCTTAACATATCAAAGCAGAATTTAAAATTTGGTCAAAAGACTGTATTTTAGGAAAACTTTGAGCAATTGATGCCCTCCTTTTCCCTCCCACAACTTTCACACCTAACATGACAGGCTCTTTTTTAGGGCTCTTGAAGGAGAAGCAAAGGTGAAAGCCAAGGAAAGGCTACAGTAGCCAACCCTCCAGCCCACAAAATGGATTACAAAACATTGTAGTAAGTTTTCCATCATGGAGTCATATAGGACAATAGTTCTCTGACAGCTATTTTCAAGGCTGCATTTTTTTTCCTTTCCCTCTGATATCACAAAAATGCTACAGCACATTTGGTCAATCAGGTCAGTGGCCAGATTATATATTAAGAGATCAAACTAAACTCTTCCAGCACCACTAACGCACCACAATATTATACAGTGAGAGAAGACAAGATTGCAGACTAGAACATGAAAACCCCATAACATACACAGAAGAAAGGTTCCAGTATTTTTTCCAGAACCATGTTTGACATTTAAATCTCAAAGAGGAAAGCATTAAGATCTTCAGAAAAAAAAAAAAAGTAGCATGATGTAATTAAAATACTTCTTTTTAAGCAAAGTACAAATGAAGCTATAGAAGTACCTTGGTATCCACTAGTGCTGAAGACCAGTGCCAGGCTCTGCAATGCTTTTCCTATCTTCTGGTATTCCTTGGGTAGTGCTGAAAATGGGAAAAGGATGAGGGAAAGAGGGGAAATAAAAGCAAAAAACCAACAAGAGTAAGTGAGACTAAATCTGCAGCATTTCCAAAACCTGATGAAGCAGATGTCAAAAACAACAAGGTTTTACATTTTCTCTAGTGACACATTTGCAATCATATTCGTTACTCCCTCCCCTGCTACACATGTTCTAAAACTGGATAAAGCAATTGCAATATGGATTCTTGAAAGGAACAAACAGCTGGGGAAACTGTGTGAATGCTATTAAAAAAAATGAAATCTCATTGCATTTCTAGCTCAGTCCTCCTATGCATACAGTGAGATTTCTTTTTTCCCTCCCCCTCATGGGGGAAGGAAGAGGGGAAAGTGCTGCAGTGTGATATGGAGAATAGGTTGCATTAATATTTTAAGAGAGGAGATTATTATACAGACCCATAATACCTAAACTTCCCTCAAATCATGAATTTTATATTTAAAGGCACTAGAAACCAAGATTATCTAGCTATAAAAATTATGCAAGTATCTGAATAATAAAATTGTTTTTTATAATCTATTTATTGAACATGCATGCATAAATTGCTCCATCACAATTAAATCAATCAGCTGTGATTTATGAGTGCATTCATTATTAACACTTTGAACAGCACTACTTCAGAGGCCTAAAAAGCAATCTGAAAAGCAAAAGCAATTTTTTATATGCTGCCAATGCTAGCAGAAAAAAACCCCAAGTAGATACGGGTTTTGTTATCAAATATTTGTATTCAGAGGGTACACTGCCCAGGCAAATAGAAGCTTTTTAGCTGCTCTACCATCCCATAGAATCTGATTTTTACAGAAGAACCCTTTTGTGTGGTATAAAAAAACCCCACAAAATCCCCAGATCAACCCCTCACCACAACTGCCTAACTTTATTGATTATCTTTGATCAAGCTCTTCTCCAGAAGTCAAACTATTTATGATAACTGATACGTCTTACACAAGAAGTACAATTTAGAGTACTAGAGTTCTGTTATCAGCCACTACACTGATACTAAATCTCCAGTGGAAACTTTAGTGAAGAATCTTTGGTTTCTTTTCACATGTATTTTAGAAGTTTCCACTGTGAGTTATTTCAAATCTCACTGAATGGAAGGCATGTAACTATTGCTCAGGAAGTGCCAAAAAAACTTCCGATTAAGAGTCAAGTCTAGAGCTGATAGGGAACTTAAAACCTAAGAGACTACTAAAATTTTGCATGTTCCAGTTTACCAGTCTCTTTTTTGTATTCAGTATGAATGTCTGGAAAATTAAAAGTTAAAGTTTTTGACACAATCACAACTGTATTGCTTCATCTGAGCTAACTAATTAATAGTTTTAAGTATTAGAAGAGTCATTCACCATCTAAAGCACTAGTATTGTAAGTTTAGGAAGACTTTAGCAGTTAAAAAAACCCCTGAATTTCTACTGTAAGCACAAGTGACAGCCAGCCCTTGGTTTGGTCACTGCTTCTGTAACTGCAAAGCAATGCTGTTTTTCTAGTCTCCTCTGAGGAACCTTACTCCTTCCCCTGTTCTCCACTTTCCCCTCAATATAATTTGCTAGTGAAGCAAGTTCTGTAACATGTTACAGCTCTGTCATGCATTAGACCATTTTTGAACAGCAGGAGGGTCAAGTGGTATGTAGAAGGAAACTCATTTATTCAAAGTTGGGAAATGTAAATAACTTGAAGTTAACATCCTATAGATAGTAAAGTCTAATATAATCACTTCACAAGAGATGGAGCTTCTACACCTCCCATTCTCTCTGCTCAGCCCCAAATATTAAACTGTAGTGTTAGATTAGTAAGAGGCAAAAAACATAACTCATGAAATATACTCCAATACTGGGGACAATGTTTTGGGGGTTTTTTTGTGGGAGTTAAAAGGAGAGTAAAAAAATTTAAGGAGATTCAAGGAGATTTATGTGATAGGTCTTTGGTTGCCAGACACTACAGCCTGCCCTGAAGTGTTTCTTATTATGATCCTCAGCTGTAGTACCTGCTTCCTTTCAATAGCTGCCTTGTGGTGGCCACAAACACTGAACACTGCTGTGGACTAGGAAATTAGAGCCCAGGCAGAGTCATAGGGACTTGGTGTGAAGTTCTGCAACCCTAAATATCTGTGGGAAGGAAGAGACAAGATAGGAAAAAAAAGAATTGGGCTAAAGATTAAGTAAGAATCAAGTTGGTTTTTCTTTTCTTTTTCTCTTAAACTCATTTCATCTTTAAATCACTCCTCCTAGCATGCAAGAATCCTAAATAAGGGGTTAATAAGATGCAATTATTTGAAAATATGATTTCATCAAATAAACAGGTCTATTTTGCCCATGTCACTAAAATGTAAATAAATGACCAATATATGAGCAGGTCCAACAAGGGCTTTAGCTGCATTACTAAGATTATTAAACTTACAAGCAGGGAACAGATATTTCTGAGATAAAGGAAAAAAACCCAAACGACCCAACAAAAAGCCCCACATCAAACATACTAACAAAGAACTTGCACAATTTATACTCTTAGACTGAAATAGCCAGAATGCTGTGTAATTCCCTTGATAATTTAGGGAAGTTTTACAGAAGTGCCTTGAATCATACACATTAAAAAAAAAAGAAGAGAGAGAGAAAAGCACCACAGAAATGACTGCTGAGTTCAGAAGGACACTTACGCCCTGTACACCTCTTCCAGTGCTCATGTCCCACTGTCAGCAGCTCCTTAACTCCATCATCCATTGCTTTGGTGAACCTACCCACTGCATCACATTTCTGTTCTCTGTGGCATTTTGAAAAAGCAAAAACAAAAAGCAGTTTAATATATGCATAATGCTAACTTTAAATGCAACACTGAAATGTTTTCTAATGTCAATTAAGTTTTTAAAAATATGAGAGATAAAAATAAATTCCTTGAAATTTCTGCAATTTCACTGAATTCAGAATTCCTCTCTTTAGATACAGGCATTATTTGTTCCATTTTTGCTCCTCTGTTAGACTTGTAGACACATGGCACTAGACTAGTACTCTTATTACAGTGTAATAGAAGCAACTGCTTGGAATTACGTCCCCAGTACTACTCCAGGCTGCCAGCCCCCCAGCCCAGGAACCCATACCCCTGGTGAGCATTCTCCTAGGACTGGTGTGCCCTCCCTGCTTGGGCACAAACTGTTTAGCAGACCACATGCTGGGCACTCTCTGTCAGGAGTGTGTATGTAGTACATTTCCTCTCCTGCACCCTGGGTACAAAATCCTCCATCATTCACCCCTTCAGCTCTTATGCTACTGGGATATACAGAAACCACATACTTAAGCAAAGGTTGAAATCCCCATGGTTGAAGTGTAAGTCACCTAAAAATGTGCAGGTACAGAACTGCTACCACACAGCTATTGTATCCACTCAATATGCACTGCATCACTTGCATAAAGCCTGTATTGGGTGTAGATACGCTACTGCTTTGCTACTAAAAACACTTTTATCCAGTTTATCCACACACACAGAGGACATTATCCAGGTTTCTGTGTTCCACAACAGCAAGAAAAGCATGTCATACATACTATGTCTTCTAAGAAAAATTATTAAGCCTAAAGGAATGAAATAAGGGCTGCATAGTAAATCCAGTCTTTAAATCTGTGAAACCCAAATCTTTATCACCTACAGAATATACATAATAAAGTGCATATATATGTAATATACATATAAGAAATATAAGAAATATATCCATTTGCACTTCCACAATGAAATTTGGTAATTTAAGTCACTTTTCTCTTTTAATAGCTTTCCATGGATTACAGATATTCAAATAATACTGTGTTTACATTACATACAACTATTTAACGGAAACATTGTTTAGCTTATTGGTCCATCTACAATTATCCTAAGTTACTTGGTAAGTTCAGCATATTTTGGAACCGTTGAAAGATTAAAGATCAAAACACACTTCCACAGCAATATAAAACATAACTCCATATGATCTGACAGTACTCTATCCCAACAACTAGTTTTACATAAATTGTTTTAGGATTAGTATTCAGCCTCTGAAGTAAAAAAGACATCACATAGAGTTCCACCAAGTATTGGAGGGGTTGATATGAAAATCTTATTATATAAACAATTTTTCAGGTCTGCCTTGATGAATACCTCTTCAAATCCATGCATATATGTGCACACTTAGTATCTGAGATTTGGATTATCTCAGCATCTGTTTTATATCCAGATGTATAATGCCCATACAAAAAAAAAAAATCACCTTACATTTCTACCATGTCCAGGTCAGGAGCTTCTGGTTCCATTGTAGAAAAGATCATGACTCCTACAGTTTCATCTTTTTCTGCCTTCCGCTTTCCAGTTTTCCACTCCTTAAAAAAAAAAAAAAAAGAAAAAAAAGGAGAGTTTTCTTTAAGAGCATGTGTTTAAGGAATGAACAAAATGTTTAGGAGAACTACTAACCAACAGATCACCCCTGAATTAATACCTTCCATTAAGAAATGAAAACTTCAGAGTAGACAAGGCTTTTTACGGTTTCCCAAGTTCTCCACTTCCCCCTTTGTGCACTTTGTTATCTAAATTCTGGGATCAACAGACCCTTCTTGTGTATTACTGAAATACAGTGTAACAACAAGGATATTCAGCTGTCTCTGCACATAGGATAAGTCTCATATCAGAAGCTGCTCAAGAAGATCATGAAACCATTATGCAATTATCATACTAAGTTAATGGTTAAAAACTCCCTGTGTATTGCAACATCTGTTCTGTTTATACATCTATAAATAAGAAACTAAGAAGTGCTGAGTAGCTGGCAGAACTATACAACTCCCCACTAACCATCCAACCAGCATTTCACCAGGACTACTACTTACTACGTTATTAAGCCTCTGCTTATAGGATCACCGAATATTTCTGGTTAGAAGTAGCTCTGGATGTTTGTAGTTCAACCTCTGACTCAAAACTGGTCAACCGTGACCTTAGTCACAGGAGACTTGAACCTTGGAAATTTTTAAAATCAGACTGGATAATTTACTTTTTCAGTAAATTCTATGTATATTTAAAAGTATGATTATTTTGAGCAGAGCAGAGCAGCAGAGCTTTTCTATTTATTTCCTCATTATTAACAGAGCTGGAGCTCAATCATGAAGAAACCATTATCTACTGAAAGTTACTTACTTTATTTATCATTTACTGAAGATATTAAAATCTCTTTTAAAAAGCATAATACAGTGTGTGTGAAAAAAAAATGGCTGGTTATATCAGGTAAGGCTGCAACATAGTGCTATTACAACCCATTTCAGTGAAAAACTGGTTTTGAGGGATGGGGAAGTGGCAGGGGGCTGTTTTTAAACATACTACAGGATCAGGCACAATCTAGATCTGCTATGAAGTACCTTTTGTTAGCAGAGCAGCACCACTCAGAGGATCAGTGTGATTAGTAAATCCAGCAGAGACAGAGCAGAGAAATAGCCAAAAGTTTTATATATGTTCCTATTCTGCTGGAGGATACAAACTGTCCCTTGAAAGACTGGCAACAAAATTATTTTGAAGAGCACAACTTCCTGGGAATGATATGTAGCATTTCACAAGAAAAACTGTATGCCTTGTTTTGATTAATCAGCTGAGCAAAGAACCCCAGCAGCTTCCAGCCCGACACTGCTGCCCACAGTGGCACGGCTACAGAGCTGAACTCTTGGTTTGAAGGGGAACTGTGGGAGGGACAGCAATTCCTCAGTCTCAGTCTGTGTGTGAACTTTATTTCATTTCCTACCTTCTCATCTCGGAAATTGAGAAATTGCTGGAAAACTTCACTTTCTGAGACAACAGGATGGCGACACATTCTCGTCATCCAAGCTTGCAGCCTCTCCATGCGCATTTTGATAAATTCTTCTTCAAAGCGCCCTGTTAGACATTGAAAAATAATGGCATGTAGCACCTTCAAATTGCTTTTTTTTTTAATTCAAATTGAAACAACCTGTAATTAATCTGGTGAGCTATTAACAATTTAATGACTCAGAATTTACAAGAATCACAGAATCCTTATTTGGAATGGACTCACAAGGATCACTAAGTCCAACTTGTAAATAAATGGCACATTATGCTAACAAATCAAAAGAACCTTAAATTACAGTATATTGATTACTGATCAAGAGTTCTCCTTTTTAAGATAGCCATGAAATATTAACAAAACCTAATACCCACCCACAATTCAAATACATTTTTTTGAAAAAAACGAATAAACTTTTTGATGGAAAAATGAGGTATTCAGATGACCCAAGAGAAAAGCCAGGCACAGGCTCAGAATGCAGGTATTTTTCTGGTACAGTTTAGTAAAGTCTTAGTCAATAAGAGGGTCAAAAACATTGAAGAAAAAGGAACTACAATCCAAGTTGCCATGTACAAGCTAATAAAGCACTGAAATTAAACTGCTCAAAAAACATTACAATTGGATTGCTTAAAAATATTTGAAATTACTCAAATACAAATCACAGATTTAAAAAGCAGTGCCTCCTTTAAATATACTTCCATATAGGTAAACTGGGGAAAAAAATAAAAAATATCAATAAATCATATGCATAAACTGGTTAGAATATACACATTCATGTATGACTGTAACTGATTTTTTTGGTACTTAAGATATTTTTAATACAGACTAAATAAGTAACTATTTTCTCTTAAACCAGAAATTCATCGTCATTGTGTATTCCTAAGAACCTTTTAGTTTTAGAGGAAACTGTTTTCTTGATAGTATCCTCTCTAATTTTAAAGAAATGCATGACATCAGACTTTTAAAGCATACAGTGAACAGGATTTGAAAGGAAAGAGAGATTCCTCCAGCACCAAACTCTTGTGATTTCCATAGCAGCACAGATGACAAACCTTGAACGCATGTACTGTTTCAATATAATTCTACTGCATAGTTACTATGGCAGCAGATCTAAAAAGTTGAGTTTTTATGGTTTGGGTTTTGATTTTTTTTTTGGTTTTTTGCAAATACAGAAACTAGCAAGACTAGCAGGTAAATAACAGAACTAATGAAAAATGAACTTTGTGTGTGGGTATTTTTCCTGTAAATTAGCAAAAAAACCCCAAAACTAACAAAGAAACCCCCACAACAACAAAAAAAACCCATCACTACAGAAGAGACATTCTATACCACTCAGTAATCCTTTGTTTCATTTTTAATCTATACAGAAATCTCCACAGCATTCCTGCAAGGAGCGCAGGAGAACAGAACAGCAACAGTTGGAAGTTCCATGCTGGTGATTAAGCATATCATCACCAGTATATTATCAAAACCAGGATCCTGACAGTGTCAGTCTGACGTCTTTTTTTGTCAAGACCAATTGACAGAAATGCTTTTATAGACAGTCTTCAGAAAGAAGCCTCCTAGACACAGTGAAAAATAAGCACCCTTTTTCCAGTTTCTTCAAGTATCAGAAAGAGAGACATACTACTTTTTTTTTTTCTAATTATTATATTTTTGCATGGGGCAAGGTATTCTCTTCCATAGATGCCAGAAGACAGAAATTCACAGGCAATGGATTTTGCTAAGATGTGACACCAGACTCTTGGGTCTTTTAAGAAATAATTACAGTGAAATCTAGAGACCTCATCATGTCGTCTGGTTTCCTTTTAGTAGACATGCACACATTTAAATAAAAATGCTGGTCAATTCTAAACATGAGGCTAAGGGGAAGAAGTCACTTCCTCACTTTTCAGTTCCCTCGGCATTTATCCCAGCAACTTCATCAATGCTTAGCTTTCTTCAAACACAGCAGAGCTGCTGCATTTTGAGTGATGCCCACGGGCACATGGTTGGCGACATGCCAATGCTTGTATGTTTGTTTTGGTTGTTTATCTTAAACGTTCTATAATCTGACAAAAAAAATACAAGTGGAAATGGGCTAAAGTAATGCATGTTCCTTCTATACAGGTGTCCATTCTTTTCTTCACATGTGCTCTAGCACAGACTTGTAGAAGGGGAGCCAGAGACTACTGAAAATGCATAGGCATTGTCATATTCTGTTGCAATGACTAACTTATGTGCATTTAAAAGACTCAATCCCACTTTTCTTGAAGTCAGAACAAAAGATTTCCACAAGCTTCAGACAGTTTGGTCAAGCTGAACTGACATCAAACCAGAGCAGAACACTATACGAATGAAAGATGCTTTCTAAATCAAGTGTGAAATCAAGCATGAGGAGAAACAGTTGCAACATTCCCCAGTTTGTCAGGGGATGCTCCCTTTCCTCTGGGAACTTTGTGTCAAAGCTCCTACAACATAACATATGAACAATCAAAAGCAAAAGAGAAAAACCCAAACAAAACCAAATACAATGCATGCCCCTCTCCAACCCTCAAAAAAAAACCCCATGCAAAAACATTTGCCCAGCCAATCAGCAAATACAGAACATAAGAAGCTATCTCTTCTCTCCAATAGTAATTATTATCTCATATAGTATCTAGGGGTTTTGCTTTTAATTACCTTTTTTTTAATCACTGGACTAGATAATTGAACTTGAGTTTTGAAGTGATTCTCCTAGTACTGATCTGTTATTATAAATCAGTCATAACGACTCATCATAAGTTTTGAATGGAGAAAGGTTGGGGTTTCTTTGACACCTTCTTTAAAAATAATGGGAAAAACAAACAGTAAGAAATACTTGAAACTTTTAAAAAACTGATTTCCTTATTACCCATTCCATGAATTCAGAACTGGGAATAATTACCTGTTACTTGCTTGTCTGGAAGAGAAGGGATTGGAATGGCTAATCCAAATTTAACCAGGAGCCGCTCATACAACCAGTCGAAGTGCTTGTATCTGTGGTTGACAGACCGATTAGTGTTCTGTAAGAGAAACACAACTCTGAACTTGGACAGGCATCTACATATATCACAGAATCAAAGAATCACTAGGTTGGAAGAGACCTTCAAGATCATGGAGTCCAACCCATGCCCTAACATCTCAACTAGACCATGGCATCGAGTGCCACATCCAGTCTTTTTTAAAACACATCCAGGGATGGTGACTCCACCACTTGTCCAGGCAGACCATTCCAGTACTTTATTGTTCTTTCCGTGAAGAATTTTTCCTAATATCCAACCTATATTTCCCTTGGCGCGTAGTCACATGAAACAAGCATGACCAGAATGGTAACCACATGGAATGTAAATAAAATTTATGATTTAGAGCCTTAATATAGAAGAACTCGAAATTCTAGAAAAAAAGCAAATCCTTGGGGTAAAAAAATACGACAACTACCACTTACTCCTACACTGCTCTTACCAAGTCATACAAACTTTTATTTACATGTGCAAATGACACATATTTGTGAGGCAAAAGGTCCTATTTCAGATACACTTACAGTGCAGGTCAGCTGATATTCAATGTAGCTCTTGAGACCATACATTTTAGAACCTTTTTTGGGATCTGCGACCACACAGTCAAATGTAGAGGTAGGATATACCCACATTGGGCCATAATCACCAATCTGTAAGAAATTGCAAATATTGTCTTTAAATACATCATTCTGCACCAGCTGCAAACCAGGAGACAAATATCATCTCTCTTCACTTGAGATTTTTCACTGATTTCAGTGAGAGGCTGAGAGCCTGGAAATAGAGGGGTTTCTTGCAAGCAGGGACAAATGACCACAGTTGACTTTATCCTATGTAGTTTACAAATTTTCCCAAATAACAAAGGAATGGTGAATTCTAGGGCTACTTCAACCACATTTCACTAGAACAGCATATATACAGAAGAGTTTTTAGATCAGAAAATTACCTGACCACCATATTGCATGAATTGCAAACCTCTGCACATGTAGCTCCTACATGTAACTATCTAGATAATGAAGAGACAGTGTAATGCATTTGCTCTGCATCCTAATCCCAAAAAGGCATATGTTCATCACAAGTAATGCAGATGGAGGAAAAAAAGTACTGAAAATAATCATCATCATATTAGGATTTTTATTATGACAGTTCTATTTTTAATTATATGTTCAGTATCAATTTCTTCTGACCCAAATATATATATCAACTGTGAGGATAGAAGTTCAGTTGAAAAAACAGGGAAAGGTGAGCAGGATTATAAAACCCAACCAACCAACCAACAAAAAAACCAAACAGCCAAAAAAAGAAAACCAAAAAATCCCATACCATCTACACAGAAGAATTAAACATAACCCCAACTTACAATTATGGGAATTTTTTCTTTGGGTTTTACTAGCTGCTTTGCCAACAAATACTGTTCCATTCCAGGTTTTGCAAATCCAGGAAATCTAACAATAAAATGAAGTGATAAGTTAATTCCAGATTCTTCTTCCTTTGACATATGCAGAATTACCTGCTATTATGGGAAAAAACTCTAAGTATTTCTCAAGTTTAGAAAAGAGTTTGTGTGAATTACTGTAACAATCAACATTTTGCACTGAAAAAAGCAGAAAAGTTTTGTCTGCTGACATCTAGGTTTTTTTGCGTGTGTCTGTGTGTTTAACAGGCCCCTTCTCACAGAGCCAAGTGGCTATTCCAGCTCTGCCATCCATCACACAAACACAACAGGAGGACACAAAGTAACATCTAGCACTCCTCTGCAGCCCCACCCTCTCTGGACATACCACACACACACAGATGCTCATGCAACTGAGATTTCAAATTATGGGAATTCAACCATCTGAAAGAATGATAAGATCTATTATATGCTTCTAAACATGAGTTATCTTAATAATTTATCCACCAATTAAAAGAAAGCCAAACAATCACTATAATGTTCTTAAAGTCTTACAAAATGCCTTATAAAAAGCAAATGGTGCTTCCTTCTAATTAGGAAGATAATTAGCCCTTGACCTGCTTGCAGAAACATGAGCAGTAAAGTAGGACTTACTCCATAGACAAAAAAATCTCTTAAATAGGGTATTTTTTGTGAGTTTACAATAAGTAAACAATGATGCAGAGGTACTCATGCAACACTGGACATAAGAACCTGCTGATGAAGAAAATTAACTAGTCATGCAGAGACACTTGCTTTTAGTTAGATACCCAAGGAACCATTATTCTACAATTCTTTTCCACTCTGCTTTCATCCACTTAGAGATTACCACACACTAGTTCTCAGAGTAAGAGCAGTTTTAGAATAAACAAACATTAAACTGCAGTATGAGATAATGCTAGTATAGCCCTGACAAAGCTTGACACTACTGTAAGATTTTTATCTATAAAATCAAACTTTCTGTGGCTCAAGAATCAACCTGGATGATGCACTAACACAGTAGAACAGAACTTTTCCCCACCAGAAACTCAAATTACTCAAGAACTCTGAGGCAGCATCTCTAATCAGTTTCTACTGTATGAACAAGTCATCCACCACCTTTGACTTTCATTAAGAACAAACTGTCAAAGACAGTTAAATTTTAAAAACTTAAAGTTCAGGCATTGTGCAAGTGTCATCTGCCTGTATGACACCTCCAAAAATTATACAGCTATGTCATGTACTTTCAAGCTTTCAAGGATCTGTGTCCTCTGCTTGCTTAAGGAGTATGCTGAACTACAAATCTACCTTCTCTTCTGCCCCAAAACTGTAATGTTTACATTGCTTATTTCAAGGATATTGAATTCACGCATCTTGACAAATTTCAATTTTCCTCAATATATACACATTTCCCCTGCATTTTCCATTACTTGTTAAGCGGTAACTTCATAGCAGCTGCCCGAGAGTTTCCACGCTGGATCCCCCCAGCCTCTGATGCCTCAGTCTCCTTGTAACCAAGGTAAGATGGTGAAGCTGATTTTGGATCATCCCAGTCATCATCCCAATCATCATCATCAGCAGCTGCTGAAGTACAGGAGGGATCAGGGTATAGGGAAAGGAGAAAGTTACATAATTTCTCTTCAAAAGCAGAAACAGCTTTTCAGCACTCACATACAAATAATCAACCAGGTAAATATATTAAAATCTCTTTCAGCCTTCTATTTTACGATTCCTCCTCAATTACCACTATCTCCATCAAATACAACCTGCAAAGCAGTGCACTAGAAATCCACTGAGGGAGAAGGAAAAAAAAGGAAGTAAAAAATAAAGAGATGATAGTGTGTTAAGATGAACTCAGTTGTGTTCCATATTCACAGACTTCAAGTTAGCACTCCCCAGTTATGGGTTCTCCCCTTAATTTAAGCTGTTACTACAAAAAGGTAGAGAAGCCTTCTGAAAGGCCAGTCACTTCCTGGAATTAAGGAATTAAGAGACTATTTCTTCAAAGGCCTGAGAGCACAAATTCAAGGGAGTTTAAAAATTCCAGTTATGCAAGCTGAACAACATGCGTGAGAATAGATCATGTATGTGCAAGACTTTGGTTTGTCAGATTTCCATGAAAGTTTGAGGTGTCTGTTACTGTGGATCCAATTTTTTAGAAAATTATTTGATTTTTAAAGTCCTTATTATTTTATTGTCCAGATTACCTACATGGCAATGTGCTATTAGGAAACTGGTTTGGTCTTGTTTTTTAAATAAGCTATGGTCTATAGTTATGAAAGATAAAATAATTTTTACCTCTACCCTCTACTGTCCACCTACTTTAATTTATTTTTTTTTAAAGAGTATTTTTACCACACCTGGTCCTTGATATGCCTGTGGATGACCAAACGCTGCTGCTGCTTCCCAGTTATTTGAAGCACTGTTTCTCTGTCCAGCTGCACTTTCAGGTTTCGTTGCCCAGCTGTCAACAGCATTTCCATTATCCCAGTTCCCAGACTTCCCAACGTTCCAGCTGGACCAAGGATCATTAGCGATGCTTGCCTATATTGTATAAAGACAAAAGTGAAGAAGAATTGCTGAAGAAATGAGCAACGTACTTTCTTCTTGAAGTCTTTCATCTCCTGCTGGTAGGCTGAGTTTGCATTCAGCACTTCACTTGTTTGATTTAGAAGCAGCTGCCAAATCTTGCATTTCCAGCTACACAACTCTTGCATGCAGCAAGCACTTGGAAGAACTGATCAGCTTTCCAGCAATGTGACACCAATACATACTAATAAGAGTGCTTCTCCTCAGGGCAATTAACTTATTTGTTGCAACAGTGTTAGGAAGCAGTCTCACCATGGTAATTATTTTACACTGACACCTTAGTAAGTATGGTACTTGTGAACTATTAATTACCTAAAGCCACGGGCTAATTAGCACATTTAAAACATGAGCTCAGAAGTCAAGAATTAGATTTTTATAAATGCTTATTTTATCAACTGAGATTAGTAGCTTTACTAAAAACAAATAATAAAGTGCCTACCCACACCATCACTACTGGTGTGGCAGTTAGGGAGTTAAAGCCTAACCTGCAGAGCTTCCCTGTCAGAGCTTAACTCATTCACAGTGAAGATGGGGGAAGAAAACAGACATATGCTGGGAACAGTCTGGTATCTCCCTGTAGACCTGCTCTCTCAGCACAAGCTTGTGGTGAAGGCATTCACACACCCCCTTCTGCTAATGCTGTTGTGGAGGTAGAAATCTCAGTGAAGCAGTGCAGAGCAGACATGTCTCTGCTCCATTTGGCAAGTTCATCTTGGCTTAATAGCTTAGCATCCTGCTCAGCTCCTTGATTTTAACTTTAAAAAACTATTGGCTAGTAAAGTGTAGTATACTCCAGAATTTAGTGCAGAGACTTGCTGGCAGAAAGAAAAGAACTGCACACATATCGAAACCCACACACCCAAACTGTAGGAGGAAGAAAGAGAAGAGGAAGGAAAGCAAACAAAGCTGAGAAGGCTTGTCTTGTACAGCAGAGGGAGAAACTGAGTTTTGTAAAAAGTATCTCAAATCCTACAGTTGCTAGTGCATTATTTATATCACTAAGAAGCATATAAAATAAGAAATCTCTTATATAAATTAATTACTATTAGACCACAACATTTACATGTATCTTAGAACATTTGCCAATACAGGAAATTCAACAAAATTCCCACTAAAAAAACTAAATTTTTATCTGCAAAAATGTTGTATAATTGTCTTACACAAAAAAAAAAAAAAAGCTACAGCTACTCCACATTCTAATTTTCTCCACTAAATATTCTATCCTCTCATTTTAACTTTGATACTCTACTTAGGAATAAGAACTCTCCCTTCAGTTTTTCCTCAAATAAAGTCATCTGACAGTCAGATTTCACATACACTATCAAATCATAAAGACTCAAAAATTATGCTATCACATAACACCTTTATATATTTAGGTTCACAATTCCTTCCAGGATCTGGAAATTAAGACCAAGCCCCCAAGCTGGGGAGAAAAATCACCATTCGGAAGACTCACAAGTGTCAGTGGGTCTCTAGGAACTGAAAGACAGAGACAGATTATGTGGACAGCTTCCATAGTGATAGCTTGGGGATTTTTTTTTTTTTTTGAGGATGAAACTGATGCAAAAACACTAATCCTTAGAACAGCAATATTCTTGGATAGCTGATACCCAGTGCTACTTTGAGCAAATTACAAAGAAGTTGTTTGTAGTTTATACCAGTCTGCTCTCTTCCTATCTTCACCTGGTATGAGTTTATGCAAACAGAAATAACCAACATATGGCATTTGTCAGAGTTTCTTCATTACTAAATGAAAACACACAGGGCTGGGGCCCAACCACATGGAAAAGCAGGCTTGCTTCTAACATTACTTGGAGCACCTAGAAAAGACTATTTTGTATAATATTAATATACTTATACTTCTGCAATATATGTTTTGCCGATCACTACTAAATGAAAGCCCAGAAGTGGCATGATCACCAAAAGACTGAGTAAATTTTTCCTCTTTTCTGTAGTAGTTCATGTGAAATCTGGTACATGAGTAAATGGTAAAGAAACCTTAAAATCTTCTTCAAAGAAAGAGGAAGCCAGTAATACTGACACTACTAAAGAATGACTGTCAAGAGCAATCATCACACTAACAGACAAATGCTGATATACACAGATGCTGTACAGCAAAGGAAAATGTATTATTAAATTGTGCTCCCAGATATCTAATCTCCATGTACCTATATGGAAGCACTCTTCAAATAAGAAAAATTTACTTCTGAGGTGTCCAAGAAAGCTGTGGGGTAAGCTCTTTCCCCTAGGTGTATCACCTATAAGCTATAAAAGGGGTGGAATATGCTGCTTTCCTCTCCGTTCCTTTCAGCCAAAGGGTCCCCATTTCTTTCTGAAGCACTAGAGAAGAGAGTAAGAGATGGCTTAAGAATTTATAGATAACAACCTTCAAAGAGCACTTACAAGACTCTCTTCAACTTTCTTGAAATGTTTTCCTATGTGCACACATACTGTGGACACTCCTAAGTGGCCCTCAACAATCAATAAAAATGGAGAAGGGCTCAGGAATCAGGCCTGCCATCCTCAAGGTCCTGGAGCATCACAGAGGACCAACTAAAGACATACCAGTAATTAAAAGGGTAATCTCAACTCCACTGAGCAGCTGGCAATCTCCATACAAGAAGCCATTTATGTGGCCTAGCTCTGGTTGAATAAATCCCAATTAAACCACTAAGTATTTTGCAGGTGATTAAAAGCCATGTTCTAACAGCTTTAGTTTTCCATAAGTGAAATTGATAATCCTCTGATCTCTCCTTAGTTATCACAAAAAAGGTGAAGAGCCCTTGCAAGAAGCTGGTATTTAGTCAATATAATTTGATCCAGCATACATAATATCCAAGTATTCAAGTCTTCTCAAATGTACACAAAAAGAAATGCCACACCACACAACTAATAAATTGATCAGCCTTCAAATGAAGCATTGCATCTCCTTGTTCCCCAAGGTAACACCAAACAGGTACACTGAGATTAAATTCAAGGATAAACTCCTAAAAGGCAGCTGATTCTCCCTTTTCTAGACTACCAGGGACTTGGTTATTCCTACTGTCCCAGGAGAAAAAACAAAAGGGCTATGCCAGGAACGGACAACAGAGGGAACCATTACTGAATGTTGTAAGAGGATCCCACTAAGGGCAGATTCAAACTCACTACAGAAAGAGATCATTAGTGGTGGGGCCTGGGAGATGGGAAGAGAAACCTAGTATGTTTTTAAAGATCTAATAATAGTTGAATGAGAAAAAATTTTACGACAACGGAAAAATCCTCAGCTTGGAAGTGGAATGTCAGTATCTTTACCAAATGAATCATGAATTAAATAGGAGAAGTGACATATTTGCTATTTTCCAGGGACTTCAAAGCTACAGACAGCAAAGCTAAGATAAGGCACAAGTGTCTCCCTGCCCTTGCTAAAAATGTTTATTTTATCTCCTGGCCACTAACTTATTTCTGGCAGACTCCTTCCTTATATTAATGCATGCCTCAGATGGACCAATAGATCCATTTTACTGCTGAAGGACAAAAGCCAAAACAAACACAATGTTCAGATGGTAAAATTGATTTAAGTACCCAGAAAGACCTAGGTTAACTGTGCCATCAAAAATAATGACCTCCAACTGTAAGAAATACACCTTGAAATCTACTCAGAGACAGATGCCATGCTGAAGCAGTGAGTAGCAAAAGTAAGCCTAATCAGATCAAGGGAAGTTCACGACAGCCAAAGCTGCATTGAGAAGTGTTATGCTCTTGAAGAGGGGTTTAAAAGAGACAGACAGCACAGAGCAATGGCAGAAAACACAAGAAAAGTCAAGATGACTCAGCTGAATAGCTCACAGGAATGAACGTACCTCTCCAGTTTTATAGCTGCCTTAGTTACCTGCATGGAAACAAAGCCTTAAGCACATTCAGACATTACACTAAACTTAAGTTCTTTGGAAAACAGTCTCTGATACATACATTTAAAAAAACCTCAAACATCTAAGTGAGTATATAGACAGACAGCTTAAAAATCAAGTGTTTTTCTCCAGGAAGAAAGATGAAGGGCTAAAAGCCTACTCTGAGCAATCACAGAACTGCATTCACTGTGCTGTTTAAGATAGAACAAGTGCACACATTAGCAGGTAACTGAAGCAGCTGCCATACCCACGATATTTTATGGCTACATTTTCTTCTTGGTAGATTATTACCTTAGCATTGTGATCCAGGGCATTTCTTCCACTTCTGAAGGAAGGCCCTCTTTTCTATAGTACAACATAAACATCCTTAAAGAAATCCTCTAGGAAAAGCAGAAATGGAGATGGGCTAGATTTTAAAGAGTAACCCATTTTATGGACTTCGATACTAGAATGTTCCTGCAGATAAATACTTGAAAGCGACATGACCTCCAGAAGCAGCTGGCAAGGAAGCTGTAGCAATGCTGTTTTAGGAACCCATTTGTACCTCAGCCACTCCTGTCTTCCCACTTCCTTCCAGAGGAAACCATTGTCCAACACCTCCACTATCAACCCCACTGCCCCCTTCATAACTCTGTGCAGGAGCTGGGCTTTGCCTGCTTACAAACAACACAAAGCTCAGACACACTCACTGGACACTCGTTTTCAGCAGGAAATAAATCTAAACCACCAGTGGACAAACTGAGATACTACCATGAAGAGCAGAGCCATTAGGTTTTGTTCTTTTCCTGTTTCAAATCCCATTTCCTTACCTGTAAGGTCAATCATAACCGAACTGTACTAGGGGCTGCATTGCTTGAGCACATGATTTCCATCTATCATCTCCTTATTCAGCTCAAAAAAATCCATCTTTGAAATATGGAATGGTGTTTTAGAAAGATACATAATTTAGACTTGAGTAAGAATACTCAGTGATAAGATGAAAGGAGGGAAAACACATCTATTGTCACTCTGACTGCTTCAAGGAAATTTTTTTTAATTAAAGTTTGCTTAGTTTCACCTTTCAGACACTAAAAATCCTATATAATTTATTCAATGAAGCTCTCTCAGGCTTCTGTTTTTGTTACTCACACCTGCTCAAGTAAATGGCAATCAAGTAATTTCTTTATATCCTTGTCTTCTCTTAAGCTGATTTCAATTCTTAATGGTTTCTTATTGAAACACGGATGAGGTATTTCAGACAGTTTTCTAAGTAGGAATCACATCAATGCCAGAAAGAGAAGAAAGACTCCCTGTTCCTCTTTGATGTTGTCTAGTGTCATCTAGACAACTCAGGATCAGGTTACAAAGATTAAACAAGGTTTTACCCTTCCATTTTGGGAAAAGCACTCTATTTTTGTTTCAAAACAGAGGAGAGGGGTTTCCCTAGTTGTCTTTTTTCTTTTTTTTTTTTAGGAACTGAAGAGTATTACTGGCTATTTTCAGTTTATCACTGTCAGTTACAAATGCCCATGATCCCACTTTAAAAGAAGTGCTCAGTGAACAAAAAAAAAAAAAAAAAAAAAAACCAAAACAAAAAACACAAACAAACACCCCCCAAAACACCCAAACAAAACATCAGGAAGGAAACTACATGTTGCAGTAAGCCCCCTGCTGTGGTGCAGAGGACCCTGCAACACATGTGCCACATGGCACTGTAAGTGTGCAAGTCAGCAGAAATGCTCAGGAGGGTTGACAATAGTGTCACCATTCGCAAATTAAAACATTCTTTATACTGTCAGTGCTGAACTAGACCACAAGGTTGCCTCAGTGAAATAAGAAGTCAAATGAAAACAAGGTAGTGCAGAGTCCTGGGGAAGAACAACCCCAGGCACCAGCACAGGCTGGGGGCTGATCTACTGGGAAGCAGCTCTGCAGAGAAGGAGCTGGGGGTCCTGGTGGACAACAAGCTGTCCAGGAGCCAGCAGAGTGTCCTGGTGACCAAGAAGGCCAATGGCATCCTAGGTGCATTAGGAACAGCATTGCCAGCAGATTGAGGGAGGTGATCCTGTTCCTCTGCTCAACCCTGGTGAGGCCTCATCTGGAGAGCTGTGTGCAGATCTGGGCTCCTCAGCACAGGAGAGACATGGAACCCCTGGAGCAAATCCAAAGGAGGCTTGATTAAGGGACTGGAGCATCTCTCTTATGAGGAAAGGCTGAGGGAGCTGGGCCTGTTCAGCCTTGAGAAGAGACGACTGTGGGGACCTCATTAATGTCTATGAGTATCTGAAGAGAGGGGGTCAAGAGCCTGAATCCAGGCTCTGCTCAGTGGTGCCAAGCAATAGAACAAGGAGCGACAGAAACTGATGCATAGGAAATTCCACGTGAGCATCAGGAAGAACTTCTTTACTGTGTGAGTGACCATGCACTGGAACAGGTTGTCCAGAGAGGTTGTGCAGTCTCCCTCACTGAAGACAGCCAACAACACAATCCTGTGCTATGTGCTCTAGGATGACCCTACTTGAGTTGGGAGGTCAGACCAGATGACCCACTGTCTTCCAACCTGACCATTCTGCAATCCTGTGAATCGGGCAAGGAAAAAAAGCATACCAACACTAAATTGTGGTAAATTATTTCAATAGGCAGGTTTTGTCTGAGGGTATGAGTGCAGATGAAGGCAAGGACTGATCAAAGTATTACACCAGCTTAACAACTTCCTGCCTAAACCTTTGCATTCCACTGGGTCATCCACAAAAAAGCTCAAGACAACTTTCTAATTGGAATTGATAAAATCGCTGTCATATGTTGGATGTTTATTTTTTAATATGTGAATGTGATTCATTTCAAAGCAAGCAAGCAAGCCATTGTTTCCAGCACTGTAAAGAAGCCATTGCCTTGTACTTGGCTTAAACAAGAGTTGATCACAAATTCCTGTTACCAGTCTGAATGCAATATTGTGACTGAGATGGTAGAGGGGAAAGAGTGGCTTTCAAATCACACGCAGCAACAGAAGATTTTGTAGTGTCATTATCTGTAACAGGAACTAGAAGTTACAATTGTAATTGTAACTCCCATGGGGAACCTACCTGCATATTTTATATGACAATTCAGCATACTGGTTTAACAAGACAAACTGGATCCAGTCAAGTACAAGTGACTTACACTTCCTGTGATGATACTTCTGCTTTACTATAGATACAGAATCATCCGAGAACGGAAACGCTGTTACAGAAATTTAATGACATGCATTTTAGAATTTCCACGTAAGTAGAATACTGCACTCTTACTAGAGGCATTATATGTATTTTCTTCAATCTTAGCATTTCTTGCTGCTCACAGCAATTCAGAGGGAGGGAGCGGGAGTTACAATATGCAAATTCAACAATGACAATTTGCCTTTCCAACACATCATTGCAAGAAGCTTGGAAGATATGAAGTAAAATTTTGGGAATAGCTTCCTTAGCATTCTCCTTATGCATGTTCAACAGCTTATGTCTACATATCAGGTAACTTGAGTTGCCTCAGCTCCTGGATATCAAACTAAGTGTTTTTACTGACTACTTATTCATCCTGTCTATACATAAGTCCCACAGCTTTCAGAAAGGAAATGTTTTTTCACACATAAGAGTCCATTTATTTTACTTTTCTTCTGCAAGAGAAACTATCCCAAGTGATTTCACTTTTACCACTGGATAAAACAATACAAACATGAGAGGTTTCTGTTAAATGCTTCCTGTAGCTACCCATGGGGCCTTGCTGCTCTGCCCACAATATAACTGAAGACACAAAACATGTGGATTCTCCAGGGTCAACAGGAATCAATGGAAAAATCTGTAATTCACAGAAACGCAAACTCTCAGGATACTCATTTTATCCCAAACTAAGAAGATCTGTACAGTCATCTTCAAGAGAACTAGACTTGGCAATGATTAGAGAATCAGTGTCAAGAAAAGGGAACAAACTCCTCTACAAATGCAACTTACAAAAATAGTTCTTGTACCAAACTCTATCTTAAATATAGGGAAGCCACATCTACAGCTCTTATGTCAATGTAGCTGTGATCCACTTCCACCCTGAAACAGATAGACAGTACTCCAATTTATTTGCATTTATACATTTCTAATACTAGCTTTCTATTCTAGAGAGAGGGAAATAAAAAGAAAGAAAAAACTGAGCTCTAGAAGGAATGGAGGAGAAACCATACTAACTAAAACATACAGTATACTAAAATTTATAGCATTTTTATCTTATGTTCAAGGCTGCAGGTTAGACAGGCTGTAAACAGCTGTACTACATTATGGCTAGTTGTACATACAGTCTACTTATGGACCACTAATGAAATTACTGTACAAAGGGTGTTTTTTTTAACTTCTTGATAAGAAGAACTAGCTTGGGCCAATATAAATAATTCAGATAAACACTATCATTAAAAGGGAGCTGATGCTTGTTCACATTTAAAGAGTTTTAAGTTTGATAAATGAAAAAACACCACAAGCTATGGTTCAGAATAGGGGAAGAGAGATAATTTCTGTTAAAACAGCAGCCTCTGAACCTGAAACAGAAGCAAAATAGATGTAAATACATCTGTAACTAGAAAACCACTACTCTTGACCACCACAAAAAACCCCAAACCAAACCAGCTGAAGGAGACAACTCAGAATGAATTTTACATTAATTATTGTATTTCCACACATACTTTAATTATGAAGGCTCCAAATGTCACCAAGATAATAACCTCTTGGTTAACTGCAATAAGAAGCACTATCTAAAAGTGTGAAACAGAATATCCTTTATTGCTACAGCTCCTGGAAGAAACTCAGCATCAAAGAAATACTGTAAGAGAAAAACATGTGAGGCATTTTACATCAAAAATTACAATCTTTTTGTTCACTGTATTTGTTAGGTTCACTTGGTTTAACCTGACAAAATTTATATTCATTTCAGTGCCATTATTGCCAGTTTTATTCTCATATCAACAGAGTCTACAGGTAACTTACTTTAAGATAGATATAGATATATGCAACTCTAACAAATAGAAATAGCAAAACTGCTGATATACTTACTGACTGTTCCAAATGACAGCCTAAAATTAGCACCTTGCATTGCTGCTCAGAGGAACAGTGGATTGACAGAGAAGAAAGATTACTCATTCCCTCTGATCTCTCTATATCCAAGGGCTACCAGGTCAAAACCAGATGAGACTCATACAAAATCCAAGCCAGGCCTCCAACCTTGGCAACTAAGTCTTCCTTAAATTGTATTTTCTCTAATAACTTTTTAAAAGCTTTTTAGACATTGAAGCACAAATATTATGGGCAGATGCAACATTAAAATCTTCTATCTGCTTATTTTCTTCTAAATGTGTAAATAGTCACCTTGAGCAAAATTTTTCTCTCACTTTGTGTTTAATTAGCTTCACTGCTTCCTCTGATTGCTTCAATGTCCCCAGCATCTTCTCAACCCTTTAAAAGAGTAGGTGCAAACTTTACCAAGACAGCCATTGCTGGGACACTGGTGATGCATGGAATGAGCTGGAGAGAGTGAACTGCCAAGGGTAAAGTGGAATTCTTCTCTTCTTAGGAAGTATCTCTGTGCCCCTTTTCTAATGTGGCATACCCAGGTAGGGTACAACATCAAAGTGTTGCTGTGGTTACTGAGTTTTTCTCACCGAAGAAAAGGAAGGAAAAGAAACTGCTTTTAATTATTGCTTTATAATTACTTTTCAGGAGACTATTTACTGAACAACAGCAAAAAGCTTCTTAGGAAAATAGACAGGGAGCAGAACAGTGTTTGAGTCAATGATATTTACTTAGCACCAAAAAGTTATGGTTTCCAGAGTAGGAAACCAAAAGTCTCTTGTTTGACTGGAAAGCAAAAAGGGATGGGAGAAGAAGGAGAAGAGCTGGGCATTTGTCTTCCTGAGTAATGGTTATACATGATGGGGCTCTGTTTTCCTGAAGATGGCTGAACACCTGACTGCCTATGGGAAGCAGCAAATTAATTCCTTATTTTGCTTTGCTTGCATGTGAAGCTTTTGCTTTACCTATTATGCTGTCTTTATCTCCACCCAAGAGTTTGCCCATGTTCACCCTTCTGGTTCTCTCCCCCACTCCTTTGAGGGGGTAATATGCTGCTGAGTGGGTTGAGCTGCCTACCAGGGTTAAATCACAACACTGTGCTTTAATTGGTCTCCTAAAAATAGAAAAGGAAAAAGCACCACACTCACATTTCAACTCAGCCAGATCTATTATTTTTAAAAAAAGCTTGGTACTGAAAGACTACACAACAACCTGGTTTGGCTTTTTTATTTTACTGTTAGAAGAATGGAATTCTAAGAATTAAAACATCTTCTGACTTACTGAATTGAGGAGTGGGGGCGTTGTGCAACCATGTGTATGTTAGAGTGACCATGTTTATAGAAAGCAATTTCTTCAATACAATAGCAGTAAGAAAAAAATCCTAAAACTTCCTGTTTATTTAGAATTACTTTTATAAAGATTTCTTGTCATAAACTTGCAACCCCACTGTGTTACTGGAAAATATAATAGATACCATCAAATGTCAGCATTTAGGAATACTGCTATTTCTTACTCAGTCTACCAGACTAATCTATCTACAAACATTTTAGTTTCCACTACTGTGCCACCTCCAGCATCTATTCCCCTTATACTGACATATAATTTGTCATTTTTTTATAGCCTGGATGTGAGTTTCATTTAAGATTAAAAACTTTGTATACTGACCTAGTCGGTCATTAAAGCACTTGAACAGGCTGTCACTTGCTTGCAACTGTGCATCTGAACTCAAGCCAAAGTGCCTTTTTTATGTTGAAAAACATAACTGTTATCGCAACCAAATTCAGAATAATACATTTAGGAAGAAGGGCTAGATCCACAAAGTAGGAGATTGTATTCTTACTGAAAGTGGCTCAAAGAGACATGCCAGTATGCAGGGGATGAGTGACTCCGCCTGACCTCCTGACGCAGTATTACTGGAACCAATGTAACCCTTCACTCTATCAGGTGTTTCTACACCAGTGCAGCAACCTCAAACCCATTTGGCACCACGCAATCCATGTACACAGGAGCAATGCACGCACTTCACAAACGTCACAGGACCAAAGTCACTGCAGAAGAAAGCTTGCTTTTTCTTTCCCTGAGAGCCAGAAAATAGGCTCTTGCACCACACAGACAGAATGAATGGACAGAATTTCTTAATTAAGAAGACAATTAGCCATAGAATTTTTGCAAGGAGAAAATGCCTGCATTAGAGAGCTCTCTGATCTGGGAGAAAGGCGTAACAGCCAAAAGTGGAAGCCAGAACTGCTTCCAGACTGCTTAGTATACAAATTAAAATCCCATTAGCAATAAGCCACTAGAAAAAAACTACCAGATATATGTCAGAAGCTGAGGAAACCAGTCATCAAATCAAGATCTACAATTTTCTAGAAAATGCATATAACCAAATAGCAGTTACTGAACTCAGTTAAAGAAAAAAAGACTTGGGAAAATGAAAAAAACTTTTGACATGAAATCCTGACCACACAACAGAATAGTTCCTCCTATGAAAAAAAAACACGAAAACTGAAGACCCAAAGACACCAGCCTGATTAAATCTGCCCCCCCTACATCCTGCATGGCCTTGACTGCATTCAGGTGAGCACTCTCCTCCTCTCTCCCTCTCCATGTCAGCAATATAGTTTTACTGTAATGCACTACAGTACAGTGGTTCTATCAGCTATGTCACACAGCATTTGATGGATAACTGAGAGGAACAGGACACTTCTAAGAGTAGGGCACTGATGCAAATGTGACAAGCTGTTTTCATGAAGTTACTCTTTTCCAAAATCTGTGAAAAACCTTGGAATCTGCACGTATTACAGGAACAGTATACTGTCTTGTCTTGTGTAAACTACAGTATAAAGTGACTATATTTTCAAGCTTTACACTCCTCTAGAAATACAACTTCCAAGACTAGATTTCTGGAGTAATTCTCTATTATTTAGAATATAACAGAGATCTTTATTTTAACTTTTCCCTCTATGCAGTCAAAACCTTTTTTCTTCCCTTCTCCAAGAACAAGCACCTTGTGTTAAGCACAGAACAAGCTCTGGCAGATACCTCTATCACCATTCAAAATTTTCTCTGTATTTCATAATACTTCCTAGATTAAATTATGTTTCTCCTCTGAGAAACAGTACTCTCTGATTTGGCAGCAAGTAGCTGCTGCAAATATCTCAAGACTCTTCAGATGTAAAGTTTTGCTAGAAACACTACAGCAGGAAAAAAAATGGGACAAGGATAACAGAGCACAGAAGAGAAGGGGTCCCCCACTCTGCACTCAAAGTACTGCAATTTTTACTGAGGGAACACTAACCTATGATCAATACCTTTGGCTCAGTCTGACATGAAAAATTAATGAGGCATTTCAAGAGTTCTGCGTTTAGCCTTACATATTAAACAGGTATAAATTAAAAAAAAAACAAACATTGAGACATTCACAGTGAGGTTTGGAGTCCACTAGTGAGTATATGTGATCACAGAATAACAATCCTGCCATTGTCCAGCTGACTACAAGGAAGCCCAAATCAAACACTATATAGTCAATGGACAGCTATGTTCACTGTCATACAAGAATGTCTCACGTAGAGTTTTCAAAAGATCTCACTTCATGTCAAAAGTCCTGTGGTGCAACTAAGAAAACTAATAACTGATATTTAACTGACCTACAAACCAGATGTGTCCCTCCAGCTGTTAACATAAGTTAAGCATTTACTTTCCAACACAAAAGACCTTTGCATGCTGCTGTTGGGAAAAAGGAAGATTTTGTTCTTCTGTTGACCTATGGACTTTGAAATGTTTAACTTCCTACATGTGAGACATGCACCAGTCTGTAGACCATAATAAACAGCTTGTGTTTACGATAATGTGTCCTCAAATACCTAACCTGAAACTAAATAATTGCTGCTTAATGAACTGGTGCACCAGGCAAAAAACTACTCTTACTCAAATTCTGAGAAAGAAATATATCCATTCACTCTGGCTGCTGATGTATAGATCACCTAATTAGACATCAAAAAAGAAAGCTTTGGTTCCTTAATAAGGTTAGCATAGTAAAACAAGTAGCTTGAAAATAAAATGAATTTGCTGAGTGCACTTACAGAGACTGAAGTAGTCAAAGATTTAAATCATTGCAGACTGTAAAGAATAAAAATGCTCAATTTCTGAAAGTGTTAAGACTACTAAATTTTCCAGCAGTGACAATATCTGAGTAGTCACACACATCATTAATATTCAACAAAAGTGTTCCCTAATGAAAACACAATTACTTTAATTAGTACTTTCATGAAGGTTCACAAATACAGTACAGCAAGCAATTACATCAATAAAACTTTCCATGCCCACAGTGCCTGAAAAACCACAAGACATACCTGATTACTGCTTTTGGCAGCAGAGTTGGTCTGAGCTGTATTTGAAGAAAGGGAATCAAAAAAGGCTTGGTCAGCTAATGAGTTACCACAGCTAATGCCATCTTTTGCACCTTCAGTTATAATCTGAAATGGAAAAGGTTGAGAAAGATTTTTCATGCTTCAATTGACCAAATTATGCTTTTTCATATATAATCACCCTAATACTCATATTGCTAGACTTTAAGATGTTTTCATATAACCTTTTACAATTCAAATTCCATTGAATTTTTCACAAGAAACTGCCATGATACTCTGCAGGATTTACTTCTACACCAGATGGAACTAGTTCACCTTATCACTACAACATGCAAGACAGTTGTGGCAGTGAACACCTATCTATAAATTCCTTAGGGATTAAAGGTTTGTCAATATAAGTGCCCAGAGACTGGGAACTCAGTGCTCAGAGAATGGATTTGGGACAGTAAGTTTAGAGAGCCAAAAGCTACCAGACCATGAGCTAAACAACTGAAGCAAAAACACAAGGTCACATGAGCCAGCATGATCCTGCTCTCCCTTCCCCTCCTCCCCCTTTTGTTTTTTTTTTTAATAAACACAGCAAGAAAGAGAAGAAAGAGAGGCACATGCCTTAAGATGCTGCAGGAATTACAGCTGAGGTCTTCACCCACCTAACCAGCAACCTGCATACATGCAGGCACTGGGCCACCCAAGAGTGAATGAGATTCTAGTCTTTGCACTGAGATCCTATTCCATCCCCAAAACAATACCACTGGTCTTTAAACAAAAATCAGACCTGAAATACACACTGAAGAGACAACAGAGAGTCTCAGTAAGAAGAAATCTGAGTACTCCATGGATTTGGTAACCCACATCCTGAGCCCCAGAAATGTGCTCCATTCCAGATTTACGAGCATGTGGCAAGTCTGCCAGCAACACCAGTGTAAACTTGCACTACTCATTTCACTTCCATAGTTCTATCTTCAGACAGAAAAAACCCCAATTACTGGATTATGAGACCCCCAAATTCTGAAATAGATTCAAAACAACTCATGTTCTGCAGATCAGATGTATTTACTAAAGACAGCTTTCTGTTGCATTTCTTGGGAAACCACTAAGAAGCTCAGGAGCTTTGGACAGCATGCTTGCACTGATTTCCAAAGCCAGCTACAATTGCTACAATGAGATTATATATTCCAAGCTTTCTGTTTGGGCATTTCAGTCTGGTCAGCAAACCAGAGGACGGCATTTTCAGCACTTCCACTTTCTTAGTGCTGAGCAGTGTAGTCACTTACCTCAACATAATCTGTTGGAACAAGTCCTCTCTCGCCTTGGCTGTTTTTTCCTTCTAACCATCCTCCACCAACATCCTAAAAGAAGTAATATTGAAATAATTTTGCTAGATAGATCCCACAACATGCTTCAAGCAGCTCAGCAGGAAGCATTGTCTTGCTGTCAAATGTTCAAAACAGTTATGACGGTGAAACTGAACAAACTCACTCAAAGCTGCTGAAGCAGCAGATACTCTTTTAAACACAACGCAGACCGTGCTGGTTTTACATAGCTATTCTGGACTTCAGATTTTAACAAGCATGAAGGGGAAAAATGGTTGATTTTTCAGCACTTTTGATAATTTATGAAACCACAGTCAACTGTCTGGCCACAGACTGCATAAAAACACAGCTATTTGTATGTCAGTTTCAATGAATTAATTTTAATCAATAGACTACAAAGAAAAAAGACTCAAAGAATTAAGTTGTTGGTGATATCTGTAAAATCTCTCCCTCATTTATTGAAGGTGCAGAGACATGTGACGAGTGAGAGCTATCACCCACAGAAATGTCAAGGCTATTCTCAAGATTAAAAGGTGCCATGTAAGATCTGGATATATTCTTTCTGCTTCACATTTCTTTTCAGAGGCAGTCTTATGCTATTAGTTTAGAAAGAACTAACAACAGTTCAGCTCTGATCTCAGTGGGACATCCTGATATTGTTTGGGGTTTTTTAAACACATATTCTACATACACTAAGAAAGCTCTGTAGACTTTTGCAGTTAAGCAAAGTTAATTCCAGAACAACATTATCTGGAATAAGCCAGCTGTGTTTTAAATCAAGCTGTTTAGGGAACACATAGCTACATGTCAAACTAGTTCACAGATGAAAATTGGAGACATGTATGCTAGACAGAAATTACTGTATTTTATGTTTTCTTAACTTGCTTTTTAATTGATGTATTTGTTTATTCACTATTTTGTTCTTTCACTTCAAACTTTCATGTAGTCTTGCGCTTTACAGGCACTCCAATAAGAAGCCTGCTTATGTATTCAAGATTTTATTCAGTAAAAATCAAGCAGTTAGTGAAATAACAACTAGCATTTATTTTTTCTTACATACCTAAAAGCTTAATACTCAAGAACACAAAAAATAATTAGACACATCTCAGATTATAAATTCAACTATCTTGGTTAAACTGCAAGAGCAATGATATCTTGAGCCAGAAGTTATATTAGCACTGCTACACTTGAAAGCAATCATCAGTGGACTTGAATGACTTAAGCTATTGCCATCTAAACTTAGCATATCAAAAAAGATCAAGAGCCTGGGTGGCAATTTTTCATGGACAGCATAAAACAGTTTTACTTGGTTTTGAGTATACTGCCTTAAGCCACAGATGTCTTGGTCAGTGAGAACTAGCTTAAAAATGGTAATCTATTTATTTTTATTTAGTCATACTTTTGTGAAATGGCATTAAGCTCCCGAATTATCAAAATGTCACCCCTGCCACAGCACGGCACACTATCCAAGAGAGTGCTGGCTCTATTAAATATGTGCTTCAAGTATTTAAGATCAGTGGAACTAAAAATTATCAGGATTACACATGACTAGGATCTTCAAAGAATTAAGTTTATTCTACAGAATCCATGTGTTTTATACAAACAGATAAATGAGACCAAACTTCATGATCAGGTGATTTTTGTTTGTTTTAAAAGGCAAGTCTATTCACTAAGCAATATCATTACACAAAAATCAAAGCAGAATCAACTAATACCTTGTTAAAAAAGGGTAAGAATTATACAGGACAATTAAAGTACACAGAAATTCAAAATGTGGACCTAAATAATATGTCAGTGCTGAAAAGTCCTATTCATTTAACAATGCCCTGATAGCATTATGGTAGTATTTTCACCACTTCTTCCATATACCTTGTCCATATTTCTTTAATTATGAAAGGACACAGAAATTCAGTAAAAACTTTTATTGTGAATTCTTTACCAAACTTGGAATACTGAAGTCATTGATTAAGAAACTTGTAACCTAGTAGTGAGTTGGATGTCACATTTAAATATAAGTGGCAAGCACCTGAAAGATTACATACACACAAAATGTGCAATATTAGGTACACAAAAATAGACGAGACATTCAGATGTAAAGGTTATGACCACCATTAGTTCCTTTCTCTTACTTGTCACTCAGCTCTGCTTGGATGAAAACAAAGCTGAGTACATTCTTAAGCGTGTGGGCACAGTTTGAGAAGGCCCCATCCTCCAAAACATTGCATTTGTTTCCACAAGATTATTAGAAAATTCTTTGTATTCTGTTTTTTTGCTAATTCTTCAGGGAAGGGTAGCCAGGGTAGCCAGATGTCACCAGCACCATTTTCCTTCCATATGCTGGTAGAACTAGGTCAAGAAAGTGCACTGAAGCCAATTCCATCTCAGTTTTCTTACCGGGTTGGTGATTGTGATGATCTCCCCTTCACTGACTGTCAGCTCATTGTTTCCAGGCTCAGCAGCAAAATCATACATAACACGAGCCTGCATGTGGAAAAGAATGTAACAGTAAGGCTTATAGCTTATGTAGAAGATTTCATTAAGGAAGTATTAGCACAAATTATCCTTAATGTACAGAAATAGTACGTGGGGTAAGGCTGAATGTACAAAAAGCAACTCAGCACATAGGAAGCTGACATTTCCTAGATTTGAACTGCAAACTCAACAGTAACAACAAATTTAAAAGATAAAAATCTCACATGGAGTTTGTTGGAGATATTTACCACAAGGATTTAAGACTGGCTGTTCTCTGTCACGTCCAGAATTATATGTACAATGTTTTCCAGGGGAAGAAGAAATGGTTTCTAACTTTAGCAAACAATTTATTTTTTTTTTTAACACAAGACATATTCCAACTTCAATTTGGGTAAAGGCAAGTAGCTCATAGAGCAAGCATGAAAAGAAAAAGAGAAGCAAGAAGCAAGAAAAGCAACTGACTGCAGATGCAAGTAACCACTGCTGTGCATAAATTGTTATATCTGGCATGAAGAGGAGAGGGAAAAACAAAACCAACCTAATTCTTAAGTGTTTAGATACACAAAGGCTTTGCTGTGCACTGACTCTGCTATTATACTACATAAAGAAACATTTGAAACATTTGGTTTTACTAATAACTTCATTCAGTATACAGGAATGAGTTCCTTCTTGTAATTAGAGGGTGAGGGGAATAAAAAAAAACTAAATAAAAAGTAGTATTTTCTGCCAGAGGAGACAATAAAATAATTTGTTAAAATTATATGAGCTATGTGATAGGAAAAAAAATACCAAAAGGCAGACATTCATCATCAAGTCTTGCCTGTCTCAAAACTGCAGATTGTTATGATCCTCACCCAAACACAATTTCATACATAAAACCAGAGGAAAATAGAACTCCCCACCCCACATTTTAAATTCATGAGTATCATGTGGAAATACTTCTGGCTGGTCAAAAGATTATTTACTTCAGTGTAAATAAAAACAGAGCTGAGAAAAAACACACACGTTTCAGCTGTTCATCTGACAAATCTAATCCCAAACCATGTGCACAACAAATCAAACACTTGGTCTTCTCCACTAGAGCAGCATGACATTGCAGAAAAACATGTGTCCTAAGCACTCTGAATGCTCCCTTACATGAAAACTTTTCCCTTAGAATGGAAGCTTTCAGCACATTCAGATTATGCCATGCAAAACAGAGATGAAGAGGCAAAACCCATGTTTGATAATAACAGTGACTGCTTTCTTTCCAGCAGCACATCTGGCCTCCATGGAAATATAAGAATAAGCTGCCTACTTTTCTGAAAAATGAACTGAAGAGAAGCAGCACACCTTTTGAAATACAAGAACATCTTAAGCAGGGGTGCAAAAAGCACCACGCTCCAGACCTCTTTCCTCAGCATTAGATGGAGGTGTTGAACTTGTCCTTTTTACAGCAGGTTACCAAAATGTATCCACTTTCTGCAAGTCAATTTAACAGCACTCAGATGCTGGGCATCTGAATCATGGGAAAAGCACCTTCCTTAACCAGGGAGTCTTCTTAGCCTTTTTCAAGTAATACACCACAGTATTAAATTCTTGCTTCTATTCACAGGAATGATGAGAGTTTACCAGGACAAAAGCAACAGACAAATTTTATCAGCCTTCAGAAAAACTGGCAAAATATCCCCAGTGATGACCAGACTGGAAAGGTAAAATGTATTTCTGTTTAATAAAAGAACAGATGCTAGATATTAGATTCTCCAGATATAGCACTCAGAAAAAAAATTGAAGTATTCAGCTTGTAGAGAAGGAAAAAACAAGAGATATATACAACTTAGTAAAGTCATTATGCCAAAGTCCACTTATTCACCTGGTCTGGATGCCTGTTTCAAAAGTTAAAAAAAGTAGAAAACAGGGGAAAAATTACAAACAAAGCTTGCTAGCTACAGTTTAAGAAATTGAAAAAAAAAAAAAATCAAAACACAACAACAACAAAACAAACAAACAAGCAAATAAAGCCCCAAAAACTAAATAAAAAACAACAAACAAAAACCAACCAACCAAACAAAAACCCTCAAAAACCAACCAACCAAACAAAAAAACCCCTCAAAAACCCAAAAACCAACCATTTGCAATGCTACGGAAATGGATTATTACAAATTATTAAGAATTTGAGGTACATCTGAAACCTGGTCTGTATATTGACATTTCAAATACATTCCTCATCTTTTTCTGCCAGTACTCCCCATTTCACCTGCATTTCTAGGCTCACTTGCCTAGGCTGGAAATGAAGACCTTAAGAACTTCTGGCAAGCAAGATTTAACGCTACCCTCCTACTGTTGAGATTTAATGAGGGAAATAGTGTAAACTCAACCAATTCCAAAGTAAAACTAAGTGACTAGATGTTTTTGCCCCAATTAATAAGTGCATAGTTAAAAAAAAGAAAACCCCCTAGCCTTTTCCTGGGCAGATACATCAGCACCAAACTTATTTCAATTTCTGACAATCAGTTCCAAAATACTATAAACTGGAAAATGGTTTGACTTTCCAATAAGCTTTTTCCTTCCTTTACTGGCCATAAATATTGTGTCCAAGTAACAGATAGGACATAAAAGACAGACGTTTGCAACTCATGCATAACTGCAAATGGGCATGGAAAAAAGCATTTAATAAGAAAAGGATTTTAGCTCCTTGGCACTGCAACACACACACTGAATATCAGAGCTAAGCTTAGGGACACTTTGAATATTCACAAAATGGGAATCTCTGATGAATTCCAGATCACATAATGAACACCATGAAGAGAACTATTTCAAAACACAGCTGAGAAAAAAAATTATTACGATAACTGTTGTGCATCATTATTTACTTCTGATCATATACAAAAGGATCAAACAGTCCAAGAACTACAGGAACTTCAGAGATCAAAATATTTTGTTAGTGGAATAAAGGCCACTGCTTCATTTACAGGATACTGCAAACATGCAAAACAAGAAAGAACCATTAACATATCTATTAGCTCTAAGAAAATTAATTTCTTCTACTGGTTGCATGTATATCTCCCATATCCCACCACCACCTCTGCTTCAAGATACAAATGGTTCTGGATTCTGAAGTTGTTTTGTCAGTTCCTTTGAGAAAAAAAACCCGCTAATCCCAAAAGCTTTAACTGATTTCATTGACCAGAGAGCAGGTCTGGTTGTTGTACTGTAGGCTACTGCCTCCCTTTGCTCAGGTGGCAACAGAGCCTCTCCACTGGGAGTTCGGAACACATCCTGATATTCAGTTCATCTCATGTTCCCTTATGTGAGGAAAGGCTGGTACAGATTAAGCAGAACCCTGCCACAGCACATGCCAAGCAGGAAAGGGCTCTCTGATCCCCAGCATCTCTGCACCTCTGGCATATATTGCAGTTTCTCCAGAACGAGAAGGAGACGGAAGTTTTGTCTGCAAGTCCAAGATGGGGGAAACCATTAAGAGTTAAAGAAAAATTAGCTTTTCAGCAGTACGGGTACAGAAATTTAGATTGCAATAAAGAGAAGGAAATAAAAAGGAAACTGGCAATTCTCAGTGTTACATTAGCATTCTTTGGAGCTGGTTCTACCTGTTGTAGTTACACAACTGGACTGTCATTTCCCAATTTACACATTTACTGACTTACTACAGTGTGAAACCTCCCAACATTGAGAATTTCTAAGCATTGCAATCAATAATTATTACTGTCCTTTTTAGAATTACGATGGAATCATGCCTAGGATAATTAAAACACCAAAAATTCCCCACACTGAAAAGCAGTATCTAGATTAGTGAAAGTATTATTCTTCTGCAGGCCTGGAGCACACTTAGCTTTCCTCCATTATTTCTGTCTGAGTTGAGAACTTCCCTCTTCTTTCCGTAATATTAACCGAGAGCGTTTGCAAACTGAAAGCAAATGTAAGACTATGCAACTCTACCTGTCAGTGTTAAAGGTCTTCAGTGTAAATGAAGTGGGAAGGAAGCTGTCTAGCAAAAGTCATTAAAATAAATTTCCAATGAAAAGTTACACTGTTGCTTCACTAAGTTACTAGATTAATATCCAAGATCTCTGCAGACATCCTGATCCACTGGCTCCTGCTGCATGTCCCCTGGAATCTTAAAAGAGGTGATAAAGGAATACCTATTTCTCATGAGAAGTAACCTTCTGCCTTTTCCAAGATATTTCACTCAAGGCTAGAATCAGATAGAAAAGCACCTTACCCTGAAACAGAACAATCCTGGTGTGCACAGGGCCACACTTGCCTGCATTACAGTTCAGCTGCAGCAGGGTAGCTCTGCAATGGAGAAGGACAGTGAAAGCCCCTGTGTATTCCTCACCAGCCACAAGCGGACAGGCTAACAGCTAATGCACATCAGCTGTGTTCAGAGCAGCTTTTACAACAGCTTCCCTACCTAAGCCTTCCTTAAGACAAATGATCAATGACCCACATAGAGTGACTACTGGTTTTTCTTTAAGTTCACACATCTGAAGCAAAACGTTTTTGTAATGCTGGATTTCTGACTGCAATGCATAGTTCTGCATCAAAGTATGCTTTATAGCACAGAAACTGGAGAAGCCTTGAAAAAATTGGACACACCCTTGAAATGCATACCTGTGCTTTCCCTACGCACAAGACTTCATTTGTATTAAAAAGAGATCTACAGTTATACCATATACCATCTGTTTCAACCATGTGTTACAATTTAGAAAACTTGTACCACAACTGCTTTTTTTGGTCAGCTGGCAGTGGCAGATAGTACAAAGGAAATACCCACAGAAGTTTCATAGCATGAAATTCCCATAAACTGCACACATTTCTCTTCACAGTTAGCACTTCAGCAGTTCAGTGCTTCAGCTACCCTGCAGTGCTCTTGTCAAGAGACAGGGATTAATAGGTTTAAATTGCTTGGAGCTGTTGGATCTCAGGAATCTGGAGTTTTTGAGCTTTCTCTGCTTCCAGGCACAGACGCCCTGGAAAATACTACTCTAAACCTGAAACCTTAAAGAAGACTTGTAAATATGAATAATGAGTTAAAAATCACAAATGTGTAGTGGGTTAGATGTGTGTGTTTTCACTGGGTGATAAGTTTTTAAATTGAGGGTTTTATAGTACAGTAGTAGTCTTAGGACAAGATGGAAAATTTTGCGTAGTGTCTTTTTCTTTGTTCTTCTTCCTTCTTCACGGTACTTAAGTAGTAACCTTTAGATTAGTCAGTCAAAAGTCACTCTAAAGGTCATGGGAATCTATTATTAAGTCAAAAGGATAAATAATATAAGTGTTAAACCTCTATTGGTTTGTTTAACCTTAAAAAGCTTTGAAGCAAGCTCAGCTGTAGTAATTTTTCCTACTTCTAGCAAGTAGCTAGAGGTGCTGTTTTACTTTCGGTTATTCTTTAATAAAATGTAATAAACATCCAAGTCTGAACACAAAAAACCATCTCAATCGCCTTTCTAATAATCCTGGCTCTGAGAGAAAACAGACAAGACTGATGACAAACCACTAATAAGTGGTGCAAAACCCAGCATACACCCTCACAGGTGCCACTGTCAGAAATACAAGTGCTGTATCACAGCAGCAAGATGGCAACACCTTATGCTAGTGGCAGCAGTTCCCATATTCACAGAAAGAAGATCAAATTCTGGATTTCACATTTGGGAAGTATACGAGGAACATAAGTGCAGGAGGAGCAGAAACCATTATTTGGGAAGCCTGGCAGAATGTCAAAACTAAAAAAAAAAAAGTTAATCATTAGCATCAGCTCTAAACAAGTCAAGTCCTCACATTTCAATGTCCTGTCAGTAGGAAGACTTAAACTTTTCTTCTAGGACAGCAGCCTAAGCTCTTAGCTGGGATGAGCAACAAAGGGCTTTTGGTCACCTCAAGTAACTCCAGTAACACATCTGGTATGAATAAACTTCAGAACAGTTTGCTACAAAAACTGTTTCAGTTAGTACAAATACTCTTCAGTAGGCCTAGTAAGTATAAGCCTTTGAAATCCACTGCTTGTAAAATACTGATAAGCAGTATGTTGATCACACCTGGAAGCACAGAAGAGAAAAATGCATTTATTTCTTTGCAGACTTTGTTTTATTAGCTATCTTCTAAAAGTTTTTTGGAAGTGGGTTTGGTTTTTGTTTTTTAATACATTTTTGTGAAGTTTCTTTAATGAGGGTTTTTTTTCCAGAATCACTTTTCTCCATATACATTGTTTTTAGAAATAATTTCTTCTAAAACACAGTTCGAAGAGAACAAAACAGAAATAGCATAGTTGGGATACAGGTTGGGATCTCAGGATAAAAGAAATTAAGAAAGCAGAAAGAAAATAATAAAGACAAAAACCTAGCTGCAAATACATCAGAAATCAGCAGTATTTTTTGGTTACATCCAAAAGAATGGTTAAAAAAAGCATTTAATCTAAAAAGTGAGAACAGTCATTTGCCTCACAAAAGGCAATTAACTTAAAACTATTTTTGCATTTTCTTTTCTGTACTGATCTTCCACAGCAATCTGCCCTGTGTTTACTGTCTGTAAAAAAACTACTGTTTTTTAGGTATTTTACTGCTTAGAACAAGTGCAAGACATCTGACGTTATCAGCTGAAGCAGAAGCCTTAAACCCCTCACTGTCTTCACTGTGCCAGTGAAGCTCCAGGCAAGATCCAGGGTAGGCATGGATCTAAATGACAACTTAGCCATTGTTTCATCTCACCATTCACAGACTATTTAAATTGCCATGTTTTAATCAATGCATCTTTGAAAAAACTCTCCACAGATCAAAACACATGCTAAATCCCATAGTGGATACTATAGGGAATACTGCAAGAAGTTTAAAAGGGCTGGTGTCCAAAATGTTGAGAAAAACAGTAAGAATACAAGAATACAGACAGGAGCTCCTCATGTCTTTCCCACCTCAGAGGACTGAGGTTCCAACAGAGGCTAACATTTAGGTAGATTTAATAATTTCCCTACCCTTTATTCTGAAATCTAAGCTCATTCAAAGGCTAAGTGCCCCAAGTCTGAAGAGATTTTCACTCCATCATCTGCAACACTGAATCACAGAATCATAGAATGTTTAAGGTTAGACGGACCTTAAAGATCATCTTGTTTCAACAACCCTAACATGGGCAGAGACACCTTCCACTAGACCAGGCTGCTCAAAGCCCCATCCAGCCTGGCCTTGAAGCATAAAAAACATTTATACTACTAATAAAGGAAAAAACTGGGGCTATGATTTGTCCAAAAAATGCCTTTTCATTTTAGTCTCTCTATCAGACTCTACAGACTGCCAAGCAAAGTGTGCATTTGGATAGCCTATGCAGAAATATCAAGTGGCTCTTCAAGTGCTATGACTCTCAGCCTGGAGACGCAGCTACTCTGCCCTGCCTAGGGTAAGGAAATATCTACATGTTCTTTCACAGACTTTCCTAAGAGACAAGAAACAAACAAAACATTGACAATAGAAGCATAAGAGGACACAAGGGACACTGTCTTCTAAGAGAGACTCCTACAGAAACAGTACCTTAGGAATTCAACAGATTATACATTATACCAGCAACTGCCAGTAAAGTCATAAAGATTTATTATGAAAGAGACATCAATGTTTATCTTTTTAACTAACATGGAGAAACTAGAGAAAATGTATATTGTTTTACAATATACATTGGCCTTCTCTTGTGCTAGGCATCACTTCTTGTGTATGTACTCAACAACATCTGCCTAGAAAACTAGCTTGAAGAAACTGGAATATTTTATACTATGATTTTATTAAACAATAAGCAAAAAATAAAATTCACTTGTTTAATTAAAATCTCCTTTTAGTATTAAATTTCATCTCAATACCATTTTGTTTTGCTTTCAGCAACATCAGAATTAAAGCAAACTCCTCCAAAAAGTGAAACTAAGTTCAGTAAAGAACTCCACTTCTGCATGAAGAGAGGTATCAATATTCAGGTATCATTACTCCAAGTTCCTCACCAGCTGTAACTGATGGATCCTCACATTACTCTATAATTTCATATTAAAAATGTCTCTTGACCTGCTGGCTCACTTTCCTCTGAGCAATTTTTCAACTCTAAAATAAGTTTACTAGCCTGCAGCTAATAATTTGAAGTCAACAGTACTAACTATAAGCATATTAGAAGCAAATTAAACACAGACAAAAATCTAAGAAACAAGGACTTGCATAATTTCTTACTGCTTGTAAAACATGCTTGCAGACAGATACAGAACTCAGAAGCTGCATGTGCCTACAGTATTTCAGGCAGGTATTTAATTAAGTATTTACACTGGATCAAAATGTCTATCTCATATTGGAATTGACAGCAAAACATGAAGAGGTTCCAAAAAGTAGAAAACACAAAGTCTGAAGGGACAGGAAGGCAATACTCAATTCCCACCAACATGCACGTAGTTTAAACCGCTAGCACTTCTAGAATTAGAATGTAATTGTAATAAGCTTACCTTGAAACCATTTCTGTATGATTTTGTGTAAGAAAGAAATGTCTAGGCAAGTTGTCAAGTGTTAAAGAGACTTGGAAATGTTTCCTGTAGTAATAAAGACAACAGCTTACTAGCCTCTTCGGCAACTTGGGCTTTCCTCAGTATGGACAGATTAGCTCTTCAGATCTACCACACAGAACTTCACTGTCTTGCTGAAAATCATTTTCTGGTCATGAAAGACCACCTGAACTCAGTTCAGGTTAGTCCCACTCATTTTTTGTTACATATTTTTTTTTTGATTCAGAGAACAGGAGCTTCTTTACAGCTCTCTACCTGTAAGCAAACATCATCACACCTCAAAGGCCACTGAAATGTGCTCCTGGCCAGCATTACAGGCAGAATGCACACCAAGAACTTGCATTCAAGTAAATTACTACACAGGAAGCCTCTTGGTTCAACTCAAGCATCTGGGACTAGAAGTCATTGATGCAGAATGAGGACTAAAATGGTTATATGACTAAGATCTCTTAAAAGTGTTACAGTATAACGGATCTTAAAATCTTAAGATGTTAAAACAAATTATAGCTTCTTTCCATGCAACTATAAGCCAGATGGGTAGATAACCATACTACAGAGCATAAAAAAAGCAAAGAGAAACTGCGATGTTTTCCAGATTTACAGCAGTGCTTAAAAATACTGAAATCTGAAAGTCATCTATAAGCAGTTCAGTGGTCTAAAAAAGCAGCATATTTTCAGAATAACTATCATGCACTATTAAAAGAGCATTTTGGTGTGTTCATACTGACTTATTTATGGGGTATTGTCAGACCCAAGAACAGAATCTCCATGCACCCAAGCAACACTGAAGCAAGGGAAATTCAGTTGCAGAAATACATTCAAGACACCCATGCGATTTAGAGATATTTTCAAATACTGACTCAAATACTTCCCTGAATCACATCTGAGCTTTCAGTTGGGCTGAGCACCTGAAAAGCTTTTTTCTTGTTTAAAACATTTCTTATAAACTAGTTATCAGTTAAAATTGTAGGTTCTTCTGCAAAACTTCTACCATGAGTTAGGAGCTCCAGTGATATCAGACCTTTTTCAGAATCAATTTACTGCACTGTTCCAAGTGCCTAGCCTTCCCCATGTTTTCCTTTCTGAATACCAACCTCTTCCAGATCCTCAGATAAACTGGGGACTCATCAATTTCGAATTTGAGAACATTAATTCCAGTTTCACCATGACTACAGCAAGTAATAAATGCAGCAAGTATAGCATGGGTTCATATTTATGGATGTCAGGCAGGATGCATTTATCTCAAGTGTGATTAAAATCTCTGCCTAGATTAATCATTACTATGTCTCTGAAATCGAATTGTAACACTTGCAACTGTTTGCTGAACCAATATTTAATGGCATGTTTCAGAAACCTGCTGTGCCAAGTCCCCTGATGTTTGCCTCAAACTTTAGGGCCATGGCTGTTGCACCCTGTTCTGTCTCCAGAGAATAAATCCAGTAAGATGTGAAGCTTTCAGAAAAAGCCAGCAGCATTCACCAGAAAAATCACCACATTGTGACCTACTCATTAAGAGAGCTTGTAATCACACAACAGTGCTGCCTCTACCAGAGCAGAGATTAGAAAAAAATTATCCTAATTAATTGGAGAGGCACAAAGTTTCACTAAGCTTATCTAGTGAATTTCAAGCCCTTTCAGACTCAGGACACTATTATACATTGTGGATCTCAATGTACCACATGCACAGGCCACCCCAGAAGCAAATGAATACCGGGCAAAGCAAACTAATTGCATGTTAAAATTATGCTACTTCAAATAAAACTTCATCCATAAAATACAGAACGGAATAGCTGTACTTCTCTGAAGTTCCAAACACTGGTAAATATTAATAGGAAAACACATGCTCAATAGCATGTACACTGAAAGCAGCCAGGAAGGGATCTGAAACGCAGCAGGATGAGCTCTCCACATGGAATTCTGCTAAATTCTCTGTTATTTGAGTAACCAATATTAATCAATATATTAATGTTTTGCTATCTCTTAGTTCTTATTAGAAATGCTACTTTGTGAAAGCCTATGTTTAATTTTATATTATGAACACAAGTGAGGAAACTCTTACACCAATATAAATGCATTACCATTTTATCAGACCAAGCTTCTTTACACTAGCAATGGGCAAGGTTCACATTTTTTGGGTTCTAAAGTATCCAAGCCTACAGCTATTTTAGGCTTTTCTATTGGCAGTGTAGAAAAGTACAAGACCCTGTAAGATTACAAATGTTATTTCATGATAAATGGCAGCTCAAATAAGCAAAGCTAAGTCATTTGACCTGGCCAGAAAACACCCAAGCACTTGGACATTAATGACCTACAATTTAATCCAATGTACACACTAGCAGTGTAGGCATATCCCACTTTAAGACAAAGAATTAAAAAAAGAAGAAAAGAATGCCTGGGCAGATGCATTCAATAAAAAAATCTCCTCAAACAACCAAGAGATATAATGAATGACAGAACTGGATTAAATCATGCAACATTTAAAGCTTGACAGAACACTTCACAAACTTTTCTTGTATCAGCAACCTTTACAGTGACAGAAAGCATCAAAGAAGTCTGAAAAGAAAGTTTGAACTTCTGCTTCCTTATGAATTACTAGAAAATTTGGCAGCTTGATAGAATGTGACAGAGCTGTTGATAAAAAAATTGTAATTCAACAACCTTCATACAAACTTCCAAGACTGTGGTCTAGTTATTTGCAGCACGGAAGATGCTTAATTTTGTATTCCACAAGCAATCATTTTCAGAAGAAAAATATAGGGCTATTAAGGAAGGAAATTATAGTACTGCTGAAAGAAGTGTGCTGTAACTAGGTAAGCACTAATTACATTATATTATCATATGGAATTGCAATATTCAGTTACTGAATTAAACCTTGACCGCCCCAAAAAAGAACCAATGCAGTGGAGGAAATAAAACATTTAAGCTTCACTCTCAGATCTGATGAAGCTATAAGGTGAAGTGAAGCACCTCATCAGTCATTGTCTTACTGATGCAAAAAAATGAATTGTATAGGCTCCTCAGACAATACTAGAATTTAAATAAGAACTAGAAAAAACAATAAATGTAATAGCCTTACATCAATTGTCTTTTTTTCTGGAAACCACTTACATAATCACTGTAGAAAAAAAAAAAAACAACCCAGAGAAGGGAAGTACAGTTTAAAGCTATTCTAAGAGAATTTTTATAGCTGTTCTTGCAAATTAGCCATTTTGTTCTATCAACCAGGAAAGCAAACACTTCGCTTGAATTGAAATGACAACTTATTTTTGCTCTGAACATTGAGAACTGCATTCTCAGAAGGCTGGGAAAAGCAAAGCAAGTCCAAAGCCTACTGTGTTTAAACAGAGATACCATATGAATACACAAAATAAAAGCAAAACAGTTCCCTTGCCAAGGAGGAGCAGATGGCAACTCCGAGCAGAAGTCAGTAACTCAATGATAAGTCATAAGAAATAAGACCCATCAACCAGTTCTTTACCAGTCCCCACTTTTTTACAAGAGTGGGACTGAACGATTTCACCTGGGCAAGTCCCACTTGCAGAAACCCCGGGCCAGACTCAGCTGCCCCTGCCCAGAAGCAGTTGTTTTGCTTGGACTCCCCAGAGACCTCTCACAAGCTGCACTGCCCATCTTCTCACCACGTTCTCCTCCTTCCAGCTACCTATTTTGCACATTGGAAACCCCTCCTGTACAGTGGCTTCCTTTAAAGGGCAGGGCCTGGGGAAAAAGCTGCTCCAAAATACAGGAGGAAATAGAGTTTTTACCCACAAAAAACATGTTCGCACACAGAGTTTCTGTCAGCACACGCTGTTAGCAGCAGTGCCCAGGATGGCTCATGTGCCTTTCATACCATGCCAGGTCCAGAATGTCTCCTCACAGCTACACAACAGCTGGACCAGGCTGCACAACACCAGCTCCCTACAGGAAGAGCTGTTCCTTGTGCCCTTCTCCCCTTAATGCAGGTCTCACAGAGGACTATCTGTCAAAGTTAGATGATTCTGGTCTTGAATGTTTTTTTTAATTTATTTTATTTTTATTGTTGACAGAGGTTTCATATTCATACATTGTTTGGACTTTCTGTAACTTGGGAAGCTCCTTTTTAATCATAAACTGCTGAGAAAGCAGGAATACAACTAAAGGAAATAAAAGCACAAGCTCTGATTTTCAGTCCTCAAAGAAGTGTAAAGTGAATTGTAACTGTGAAACATGCTTTGAAATAGGTTTAGCTTTAAATGCTGAACACTGCAATAGCTATTTATTTAAAAGAATTCTAGATATCTAAATGCTCATCTGTCCTACAGCAGGGCTGGTTGAAACAAGTCACTCCCACTATTTTACAGTCTCTTCTCTATTACCTGCTTTTAAAATGTTTTGCAAGACTGCTTCCAACACCATCAACATTACAATTGCTTGTAAATGTAATACAGGAGGGAACCCACATATTTGAAATGGCAAAATTCTCAAACGATTTTTACCTTGGTGATCTCTGTAAACTTTGAAATTTGCCAGATGCCCTAATCAAATAAGGAGAGGTTTACTGAATATCCACACGCTCTTCTAGAAATTATTTCAAGACCTGAAAATCTGAGGAGGAAGATAATGCAGAGGAAAACCTTGAAAGAATGCAGCAAAATAAACCTTTAAATGAAGCTACAGTTAACTGTAAAGCCTTATTGCTGAAATATTATACAGAGAAATTCTACCAGAGTGAAAACCTGAAACTCTGAATCTATAAACCAGATGTAATTTATGACACCTGATATCAGACTTCCTTCTCTTTGGCTGCTGCAATCATGTTTTAAAGTGATGACCTCTGGTAATGAGTCTCTGATGACTCAATGCCTAGGTGCTCAAAATAACTTTGAAAAACTGAGTCAGAGGAATCATTACTCAAGCACAGCATCACACAGAATCTCACCAGCTCTCTGGCTTCCCAGCACAGAGATGAGAAGCCTTGAACTGGTAATTGCTGCAATGTAACATAAACCATGTATCATTGAACCTTTTAAAAGGCCATAAAGCCGGACAGAAAGACAGAAGAACAGAAAATCTGTGTCTTCATAAAATAACTGTATTTCATGCTCATCCTAACATCTCGCTCCTCCAACAGGTGAGGAATCTGTGGCTAATCTGCATTACTAAACATTTTCACCTTCTCTAGTCATCTTGTTGCTCCTTAAAAAACAAACCACTGAAGCAAAATAATCTAAAAAACCCCAGGAAGCATCCCCACATCTACTTAATACTAGCCTAAAAACCACAAACAACATTTTACATAGATCAGCTGTGATCTCACATTTTGTATTATGTCTTGTTTTGCTGAATTTAAATAATAGAAGATGATGAATGGATTATGGCATGATCTGCATAGAAGAGGATCATCCCAACTCACAGATGTGTTAAGATTTATGAAGTGAATCTTCCCTTAAGATGAGATTTATGAGAGGAGTCTACTTCCAAAGTTAGGGCAATGCAGAATGTAGACTAACAGAACACAAAGTCTGGGTATTTTGGAGGGTTTTAGTACAGAAGAGTGCTTCACTTCCCAGCTGCAAATCAGAACAAAGAATTGTTTCTGACCAATCATAATGGAAACATACAAATTAGTGATGGTATGAAGGAAAATGTGGGACTTCTTACACTGCTGAAAGTAATAGAGAATGAAAAAGAAAGATGAAAGGAAGGATACACACTTAAGGATAATAATATTTAAGTCTAATGTGTTGTTACCTTTCCCTACCTGAAATACCTAAATCATTACCTTCCCTCACCACAACTACAAGAACCATGCTAAATTCAACTATACTTGGCCAGTGACATTCACAAGAGAAAATCCAACATGATTAGATGGACAAGAAAACCTTGAACAGCATTTCCTTGTTTTAGAAGTACTGTTAAGTTGTATCTTCTTTAAAGAACAGAATATTTAGTCCAAGCTTTCAGCTCAAGGGACTTCCTCCCATAAAAAAGGGCCCACTCCTAAAAGCAGAAGCAGATAAGTGAGTCCTCAAAGTAGATAAATCATTAAACAATCAAGAACATTATGCTGGGATACAAGTGCCTCTAACGTTACAAAGAAAAAACTTGGTATTGACAACAAGAGGGGCCTAACTTCATGAAGCTTATCAACAGCTGCCTTATGAAATACCGCTCTTGGGAAAGCAATGTCACCAACATCAACGATGTTACACCAATAAATCAACTCCTATTTTCAACTTCTAAATTAAAACTCTCACCACATGTTAGCAGCACAGGTTCCAGAAGAACTGTCTTGCTCATAGCCTATCAGTTCTCTCAATAACTTCACTTCCTTCCGAAATCAGGGCCTAACAAATGGCAAAACATTAGCCTTTTAAAGAAAAGGAATTGCCTACATTTTAAAATAATAAATAAATTCAAAAATAGGCTAAGGTAGGGAGAACCTTGTTTAAAAGCCAGCATATTGCTTCCTGACATTTCTAGTTCTCCCTATTCAACGAAGCTCAAAAACAAAAGAAAGGACATGAGTAAAGCTGGGACTTGGCAAACTCTAGGGGGGAAAGGATAGGAAAGGCCAAAGAAATCATGAAGGAACAAATATAAGAAGACAATCTCACCTCTGGCTTTTGCAAGCAACTATGACAGAAACACATTTACTGAACTGCACCTTCCTTGTGACGAAGTTTTGAAAATTTTTTAGGCTCAGGCACTTTCTGACATCATTTGTGACACAGTTAAAAATAAGAAATTAGTATGGTTAACTTTGTTTCTGAAGGAAGCATCAAAAATAAAAGTATCTAGCTTAAATCATCAGTCCTTAAATGTGGACATGAAATTGCTTTGCCTCTGAAGTTGAATTCAGTTAAATGACTGTGAAACTCCTGAAGTCTCCTAAACAGTCTTCTTTTTTTCTTATTTTGATAGGGTTTAAAATTTGTTTCAGTTTTTAGAGCACATAACCTTGAGCAAACCACAAAATCCACTGCCAAGCTACAGTAAGGATCTAGACAACAAAAGAACTGCCTCCAGAAGCCTCAGATCCTCCATTTCCCATTCATATTTCCACCCTTCTCCATGAAAGTCTCCCCCTTCCCAACTATATCCCACCCAACCTTCTGTATCAGCTCTGAGCAAACTTTCAACTACTGCAACTACCTAAACTGGAGAAACGACCCTACTGTTTCCATTCAGTGAGTATTTTTTCCATTTCAGCAACTTACTGTAACTTAAAAACAGGCCTGACAAGTGCTGGAGGAGACTCCTGGGATGTACATGCAGCATGGGATAAGGAGCAAGAAAGGAGAAGGAGCAACGGCCACTGCTAGTTTAGCTCACAACATCAGACACAGCTTCCACAGCCTTCAGGGTGCTTAAGGCCTACAGCCACCTCAACCTGTTTTGACAAAAGACTTCCTACCAAGTTGCCAGCTAGCAAATATGCTAGGAAAGCATCAGTAAAGGCTTCTTGGTATGAAAATGGTAGTCCTTTCCCCTAAACGTTTTTATTGTTTCAATAAGAAATGCACTGATTTTGAATAGTACAGAGAAGAGCCAGCACATTACACAACTGTGTACCATGTCTTCATAGAGGAAAACTCTAGGAATTTAATTGCTATGGTTTATCAAAGTGGGAGGAAGAAAACTGGCCAAGGATTACAAGCTAGCTATGGAAGAAATCCCTATTTGCATCCTCCTTCCTCACGAAATCTAACACCTTGATTCAAGCATTTGTAAATCTTGTAGATAAAATGATAAAGCTGAAAACAGAAGCTGGCCAAGCTCAGATTAAAAAGAAAGAAACATCAACAGCAAGAGAGTTGATGGTTTAAAAACAATGACAAAAAAAGACAGACTGGATTTTCTGTCATTGAAGGTATTCAAATAAAGACTGAATTTGCCCCCAGCCTTCCTTGGAAAGTATGTTCTAGTTTAAACAGGAATCAATTCAGGAAGTGCTAACAGCCCGTGCAGCACAGGCCAGGCCAGACTGTCAGTCACCCTTATCAGCTATATAGGATTTGACACCATCAAATTTCAAAAAAATCATACTCCAGACAACTGCTTAAAGTTTAGTTTTGTTAACATTTCATGTAAAATACTTGAATATTTCTTTCAAAAAGTGGCACTTTGTGAACAACAACAAGCAGAACGTGAGAAATTTGTTTACAATTTAAAAAACAAAATTTACTTTCCAAATGAAAAGGTGACTGGTTAGTTGGCCGAGCTCCTAAAAACTGCTTTTTCAGCCAGTTATTCCCTTACACTGCACAAAAAATCTCAATGTATCCTTTACCATAGCTGACGTTCGCACAACCTGAACAAAATAAAATCGAAAACAGGGCAGTTTTCAGAGAGGGACCCATCTCCTGGGTAGAGCTCACAGAAAATAAAGCAAGCTTCTCTTCAGTACTGCTCACAGTTTCCAGCATAACAAAATAATAGCAATGAAATACCAACTCTTTCCTGACTACCACTTACCAATTCTAGCCTTTAAGTTAAAGTACATTACCATATCTTGCAATGTGTAGGAAAAAAAACTGCACCACCTGATTTCAAGCCAGTCTGGGTTAGGAAGTCAGAAATTATACGCCCTTCCGTCTGGGGCCATAATGCCTCCAAAAAATATTTAAAGAAAACCAAAGTGAAAGTTTTCAAATGTATGAATAAAATTTATCATGTGTTTGGCACAGAACACAGGATCTCATGAGGATGCTGCGCCTCAAAGTGAGGAGAGAAACAGTAAACTGGTCTAGTACAGTATCTGCCTAGCATACTGTGTATTATGTAGCATATACACACCAAAAATAATTTTCTTGCTACCTACAACAGGTAGACTGATTAAAAAATATTTATACAGACATCCCATGAATTACTGGATCCCATACCTGCTAAAACCAAGTCTATCAACAATACTCTAAAAGCCCAAAAGAGATATAAATGTTACTATATTGACTATATTCACAGTATTTTTAAACTGCCTAAGTGATTTTGAAACCCAAAATCAAGTTCTTGGTGCTTCAGAAAAAGTTTATTCAAACATGAGCCACCATCAGCTTAAGTGGTTACAGAGACAGCTACATATACATTAAATCTGACACATTCAAGATGTGGAATTTCTTCAGCACTGAGAAGAGCAACATAAATAGTGCACTGTATGAGAACCGCCTCAGTAAAAGGAAGTTTTTTAAACTGCTGGCCAAGCTAGTGGAATTAAGTGACTCAAAGTAATACTTCAAATACCAAAAAAGTCTTCCTGAGATACTTAAGTCACAGATGAGTTGCTGGTGCATGTTAACTCACACCTACACAAGCAGAGATGCTTTCATCAACTAAAAGAATAAACAAATATTGTTTATTTAGAAAGAGACTACTTTCAGATAGGATGAGCTAATTTTGACAGTCGCATTAGCAGCATATACTGTTGAAGAACTGAACAAAACAATTCAACTTCCTTTTTTGTTTTTTTAAAATCAGAGCTTGCTATTAAGAGGTCGCACAGTGCAGACTCTGGGCTCCCACCAGAGACACGGCACAGCCACCCCCGGATGCCGCCGAGGGGGTCAGCATCAACTGCCGGGGCGGCGGGGGGCGAGCGGGCCGGGCCAGCGGGGCCAGGCCC
>VXBI01000512.1:41240-108164 GCA_013397375.1 Toxostoma redivivum | reverse complement strand
CGGCTGCTCGACAGCTCGCTCGCTCGCTCGCTCGCTCGGCTGGCGTGTCCGGCCCGCCCGCCGCCGCCGCTGGGCCGCGCAGGCGGCTCCTCCTCAGCGTCCCCGGCCGCCGCCGCCGCCGCCTCCTGGGGGCCGCTGTGCGGCTCAGCAGCCGAGCGCCCGCGCTGGGCAGGCGGGGGCTGATGTGGCCGCGCCGCGATGCCCCCGACTCGGCCGCCCTTTCCGCCGGCTCGGCTCGGGGCTGTTTGGCCGCAGCCTTTCCGTCAGGGCCGGGGGCAGGGAGGCCCCGCTGCGCTGCGGTGATCCCCGGGGGAGCCGTCCCGGGGCGATGGGGGCGGAAGGATGGACTTCGCCCACCCCCCGTGCCCTCAAGGGCTTTGCTTTGTAGTCAGTTTGGCCTCAAAGTCTCGCTCGCGTGGGGGAAAGAGCCCGCACGAAGGCGTTATGTGCCCCTCGGGTGCCTTTGAACGGAAATTTCAAAGCAACCATACAGCAAGGAAAGCAATTTTTTCCTCGGCCGGGCTCCATCCACGGCTGTCAGGGCGGTGTACGTCGTCCCTGACCTGTTCCAGCCGGGCCTTGATATACAGCAGTTAGCAGCAGCAGTAAAAAGCAGTAAGCAGCTTCTCGAGGTCGGCAACATTCCTGTTGGGCACTCTATAACTATCTCATAAAAACTACCTGTGACTCCACTTGACTTCCAGCCTGCAGGAGAAATGAGATGGGAGGCTAAAACAAAGGGAATTTGAAAATATAGAGGCAGTGATCATGCAAGGTACTGCACTATCCAAAAAGCGCAGCTTCCTGTTGGTGTGGTTTGCCTGGAGTCAGAAGACCTTTCCTTTCTGTAGAAAAAAGTACATAGTGTAATTGTCAGGGATTCCAGGGAGAGCCATAGGAGGCAGGTAGGCTGTAGGAAAACTGCACAAAACTCCACATCTATATTTCTTTGCCCACAGAATTACAAGCTTTTTTTTCTGCTATTGGTATAGTTTCTCAGTGAGAGCTTTATTAAAAGAGAAAAATATGTTCACAGGTTTGGTTGCTTTTTTTTACATTGGAAAAATTTTCCTAGTTGGACCTGTGAAATTCTTTCCATGTAAAGTGAGGATGAGGAAATAAGAGGAAACTGGCTGTTCATTTGCCAGCACTTTTGAGTGATTGAACTGATTAACTTCAGAAGTTTTCAAATTCATTTGCTTCTTTTTTTAACTTTCTCAGAATTCAGTTAAATACAACATTTCCAACTTCCTACTCTCTGTAACAGCAGTACCTGAAGTGAAACCTTTGTGTGTGGCTCACAAATGACGTGTAGGACACCACCTTTAAGCTGAAGTATTGTTTTTAGCGTCAGTTTTGCCATATGGTTCATCAACAGACTGGCATCTCATCTACCTTACAAGCAAAACTCCACCTTCTCAGCAACAGTTTTTCCCATATGGCATGTTTTGATCCAGTCCTCAACATCTTGCAAAAAGGGGAGAGGTATAAAACCCAGAGACCCAGCATTGCTCCCATAGGTTCATGAAGCACACTCTGTCCTTTCTCCAGATGCTGCTTTGCTATGTGAAATATAATAAACTTGTGGCTTCAGCATAAGCTTGAGTCTGTGTCATTCTTTACCTGTGGTCAGCACAACTGCCAGAAAAGTTTAATGTGCAGCTGCTACCCTGTGTGCTTTAGCAGAGCTCTGCTTGCCATCTGGGGAATGAAGAACACAGTCATGATTTGTTCAGCCTCTCTGTGTGCTTAAAGCCTCCACTTCACAGTTTTCCACTGTTAGGTACTCCTGAAAATAAGTCTTACTTGACAAGTTTGAGGGATTAAGGAAATATTGCTGTTTCTTTCGGTGTGAGAGGATATTCTGAGAAAAAAAAATCATTATATCTTTCCAATCCTATTTGCAATTAATTGCTGTTAATTCTTGTCTCAATGAAGATGTACTTAGGAATCACTTTGGATTGCAAGTAAACATACCTCTTCCTAGCAGTACACTTTATTATCTTTTAACACAGAGGGCCAAATACCCACAAATTGCTATGAAACCAGCTAAAATTTCCCAAACTTCTGAAATTAGCTACTTTTCTGCTACCAAGCTGTGTAATTAGTTAATTAGGACTGGATATTTGCTTAGCATTAGACATAAAAGAAATCTCAGTGGCTTCAGTGGGGTTGTTTACATATCTAAGCATTTGGTAGTTTTGAAGTGTAGTGCTCTGTGTGGAGCTTATCAGCTTTCAAACACAGTTGACTCATTATTCAGTTTGTACTAAAGCCCCAACGTATGCTATAATAAATATCTCCACCTCAGAAAAAACCAATCAGTAACAGAAGAAAATCCCTTACCCAGAACACAACTGATTTCTCTCTATGGATTTCTACTAAGTGTATTTTTGTGCTTAGCTGGTCTGCAGTGTTTCCCAGGAACTCAGAGTTCATGGAGAAGTGATCTTCTGCAGAGCCTCATCAAATGAAAACTGCTGCCAACAGTGCTATGCAGATTTTTTTAAACTAAAGATGGGCTCTGAGAAGGGACACAGAGAACATTTGCTGAATATGTTCTCTGCTCAGCAAGGCCTGCCTGTAGCTTCAACCTCACAGGAAGTAGGTGACCTTGTATGTTCTGACTTATGCAAACTTGGTAGGGAATGATAAAGAAGCAGTGTTCTTCAGATAACCTTCAAACTGAAAACCGTCTGGAGAAAGAGCTGTGTTTTGTGTAAGTTACTGTCCTCTGGAGCTCCTTGAGGTGGTGCACCTTGGATTTGTCCCTGCTGGGAGCCTGAGTCCCTAGCAGTACTGGGTGATGCACTGCGGTGACTGAGGTGGCTCTCAAGCCTTTACCACAGCTGTGAAGGCATTTTGAGCAACAATTATCACTAATGACAACAACTTTGCAAATGGTGCAGGCTGTTAAATACATGTTTTGGCAAAGTCTTTGCAGGAGGCATACAGAGATTATATTGTCTGAGATCTTTATTTTCAAAGGTGTTTTATAAGTGAAGAAGTGATTGAATTTTTTCCTTGGTTGAAAGCCTGACAATGTGGTGTGCATGATAACATCAGTTCCACCCTAAATGCTTTTAGCTCAAGTTTTCTAACTACCTTAATCAGGAAAGCCTAACAATGACTAGGGAGCAATTACAAAAACATTCCAACTATTTCTTATTCCTTTTAATTATCATATTTACTTTAGTCACCTGATACACACCTCTTGTTTTAAGAAGGGGTAGAGATTTTTCACATTTTCAAAGCCTTAAAATTAACTGTACAAGCAATTACTTGGTTTATGAATCAAAGAGAGAAGTACTGCATTCTTCATCATCAGAAGTCATATCTGCACACCTTCACCCACTTCTCCCCAAGAGGTTCTTTGGGTGTCATGTTTCCTCTCAGCTGAGCAGCAGTTTCTCTTTCAGAATTGTGTTAACACCATTTCGTCAATGTTTCTGAGAAGTTTGTAGCAAAATATTGCTTCCTCTTATCTTCTGTCTCCCTCCCTCCCCCAGATTTGGACAGAAAATGATAGGAGCTGCCACATGCATGAAACCTACTGTTATCTGCACAGAGCAGGAAGGGAGCAGCTGCTGAATTCCATTTGTGCATCTCTCTGTTCAGCAATGTCCAGTGGCATTACTTGCAAATGTGTCTGAAAAATACATTTAACACAATGTGTTCCAAGGGAAAAGAAAAACCCTAATATTTTCCTTTCTTTTATGTTGGGAGCTTTTGGACACAAAGGACATGAAATCTTGAATAATATGGCATTTGCAGGAAAGCACGATTTTACCCCTCATTTACCCAGAACTGTGTGTGGCAGTTTAAAATGATGCTCTGGAGATTACAGACACACTTTCCAATCTTACTCTGCACCTGGTGCTGGAAGATCACTATCAAAACAGTAAGGCAGCCAGTCCTGAAATAGTGTTGGATTTTAGGTCCAGAATTTCCTGGAAAAGCTGCTTTAGAAAATTGCACCCAAAATTTCACCCAAATTCCTGTGAGTTTTCAGTCTCTGAAAATCCCTCTGAATAAGCAGTACTGAGTAAAACTGTGCTTCATGCATTTGATTGTGAATTAAGGATTTTATCTTCTTAGAGCTGATAATCCAATACCATTATTATCTGAACTGTGGCATGTAATGTGGGCCCTTCTCAAGGTAGGTTGTTTTTATATAGTTGCATTTCTAATAAACACACAGCCAAGACTGGTTTTGTGCTATCTATGAATATGCTTTTTTCTTTACACTGTGAGAAAATTGCAGTGCCATGGTATGCCAAATTCGTTACTCTCGGGGTGTTGGGGTGGTTTTAACACATCTTTGTGAAGCTAACAGTCTGCAGTTATGGTGGACTCCCTGGACTCAATTTTCTGTTAAAAATTGATAAAAACAGCTGCTGGCCATTGAAGATGTAAAAAAGCTACTCTTAAAATAAAATTTAAAAAACCCCAATCAAACAAAAAACAAAAACAAAGAAACAAAGAAACAAACAAAACAAGAAAAGAAAAGAGAAAAAGAAAGGGTAGGTGTTCAAGAGACAAGATGTTGTTGCCAGTGTGTTTTCAGACATGGTCAAATTTTTGAAAGAACTTTTTTTCTTTTGTGAAGTTGATTGCAAAGGTCATGTTTTGGAGCAACTTTGATCACACTCAAGGGAGAGGGAGATGTGTGGATTAAATACCTAGCACAGATCATTATGGCACCATGGCTGCAACAGTTTGGAGCTTGCTTGGTCATAATGACCTGTTCTTTCTTTAGATAATAGTGGGGGAACCAGGTTTTTCTCCTTTTTTTCCTTAACTGCAACCAATGTTTTGAGCAATTCTGGTATTCTTTTTCTCACTTTTCAGCAGAATAATCAGTGATTGATGTATATAATTGTATGTAGTATAAGCTTTGAAAGAAATTACACAAAAATCACACTTTCTTGTGCAAGGGATAAAACATTTCTCAAAACACCAAATACTAATAAAATTTTTACTTTTTTGCATTCCTTTCTGAGCTGTACACTGTTTGCTATTATAGATGCTTACATCTGAGATAGGATATACTTGTACGTGCATATATGTCATGCACTTTAGATGGTTTGCGTTTAGGTTTTTTGTTCATACTTTAGGTTCGTTTGTGTTTCAATGCAAGGGCTGCTGGGATCAATAGGTTTTGAACTCAGCTTTCATGAAAAATAGAATACAATTTAGTAAAAAGTATATTTTAAAAGGGATAAATGTTTCCATTTTTCTTCTTCCTAGCTTTAGTAAAAGTGACATACCATTAGCACTATTGATTCTTACCATTACTGACCCTTTCCATCTGGAGTGCTGACTGCCTGTGGCTTATTTCCATTTTTCCTGTTATGGTGGAAGGGCTGTGCCAGCTGCTCTGCCCTCACATCTCAGGGGACTGCAGTTTCAGCAAGCAAAGCAACAGGAGTGTGATCCACTATGCATTCACCTAAATGTACAAATATATAAGTGATAAAATCCTGTCAACTTTAATAAGTTTCGCTTCTTGCGAATTGCATGCAAATTGTCTTCCAGCACAAGATAGATGCTTGTGCTACAGATGTAATTGATTATTCTTTGCTGACATGTTTAGATGAAGGTCCAGCTGTTTGTCCTCACTGAGTAGCTCACTGAGAAGAAAGCTACAGAAGGCTGCAGGACAAACATGATCTGAGCCTTTCTGCACTGGTCTCTGAGTTTCTTTGGAGGGGAGCAGTGGCACACTATGAGTCTGCCAGTGTAGCAGCAGGCCTTAGTGTTTTGAGGCAGCTTAATGAAAGTAGGATCAAACCTATGGGCATATATCTATGGGCATTTATATCTAAATTCAAAGGGCAGTCAGCATCAAACTTTGGTAAGGTATGCTTTGCTCTGCATTGTGAGAGTGAGCATGCAAAGCTGCAGACCCCGTGGATAAATGCTCTGTCATGAGTATATGCTTTTAAATGTAAATAAACTAATTTGTTTTGCTCTCTTTATAAAAACAAGAATTATAATTTCACCTGACCAGCACGGATTTCAAATGTATTGTATCCCTGGTTTACTGTTTGCCCCCCAGTGTGCACAGCTTTCATTCACAATTCTTCCCCATGACACAGACAGATGTTTTGGAGCAATACAACTCTGACTTTTAAAATAGTTTGTCATTTTCCATTTCTAATAGTTTATTACTCCATTACATTTTTTTTCTGTTTTCACCATGGAAATGTTGGGGATTTCAGGATCTCTAGTTGACTATGTTTCTGTATACAAGGAATTCAGTCCTGTATTATGAGATCACCAAATGACTAAACCAGGCCTTAGTGTCCTTTAACCCTCAAATATGATTTTGAACCACTGATCTCTTTATAAATAATTGATAGTGAAATTATTTCACTGGAAGAAGCTGCTGATCAGCAGCTTCCCCTCCATTCATAAACCCATCTTTAATGAACACAGGTCAAGGTGATGAGAAATGCTTCAAAGCAAATGCAAAGCAATATTATTTTCCACTAGCTGTTTTCTCTAGTAGGGTTAGGGTGTCCTGCAGCTAGAGAAAGAGCTGTGAAGTCTCTTTCTAGTGCGTATATATTTCTCAATCGTGCCAACCCATGTTAGATCTCCAGTGCATATTCTGTCTTCTAACCCAGAAAAGCCAAGAGGGGATAAAATAAAGGGAGAAAGTTGAAGCTTTCATGAATTTCATTATACTATAATGAGATGTAGTCCTTTTATAAGTTTATCCTATCTTGAGGGAGGATCTTGGAATCTTAACCCTACTTTTTGTGATTTATTTCTGCGCATTATGGCTAATAAAGATCATGCTATTCCAGTACAGAGATAATAATGTACAAGAGAAGAAAAAGAAAAGCCTGTGGCTAGATGATGGGCTATAAAAGAGGCTTTTAAGGCTGCATATCTTGCATTGTTGCTGAGCAAATTATGTGACTGTGGGCAGGTCAGAAAATTTCAAGTATCTATGGGTTTTTTTGTTACACTGCCTCATATTAGGTTTTGAAGAAAAGCAGGGTACAAGATCATTCATTAGTAGGAGTATTAAATAGTTGGCAGTTCCAAGATACTTTATAGAATTAAGTATTCAAACTTTTTTTAAAATTCCAGTACTACTAGCAAAACAAATGAGTCTACTCAAGCATTTAATTTATTACCAGTGTTAAAATAAAAATGATACCTTAGGGGTTTAAGTGCTTCACTTCTTTCTGCATGAGAGATTTTCATACTAGCTGACACTTCTTTTCTTCAAATTATCAAAAGTGGCCCTAGGGATAGCTCTAGCTACCCAGGAAAGGCAGATGTCAAAAACCCTTCAAATATTTCCTGGAAATCTGACTCTTACACTGAGGTTCAAGAGAGATGACAGAGGGTAGCAAATTCTGCTTCTTCCTTTTCCAGAGTACAGATTTTCTTATTTTTTTGATAGAGGGTAAAATCTGGAGCTTGCTTTGGTGAGGAGCTCTAAACACATTCTGTAAATTGAGAGTTCCCCTTTAAGTTTACAGAATATTCTTGTTCAAACTGTTTAAACTGAAAGGGAACATAGCAAACGCAGCACCACTCAGTCATGTATTTGTGGTTAGTCACACAAAGCCAATTTTTCAGATGCTAAGCTCTACTCTTTTTTTTTTTTAAATAAAAAAGACTGAACACAGCTGCTCTTGACATCAAAAACAGTCACTGAACAAATAAAAAAGCACTATGCTATCAAAGTAACAGCTGAGATTTAGAAATTACCACAGTGATCTTACCTAAGAGATGCTGAGAACAAGACCTGCTATATGATGAAATACCTTTTCTCATTTTCTTGAACCCAACCTGTGTGTTTTTTCAGCATATCACATCATTCAGTTTGTCTCTTGTGATGTGCTTACCCAAAAGGTGTTCTTTATCGGGAGGTTGCTGTCATTGCTACATCAGTCCAATGTGTTTAGAAGAATAAAAAATTGCTGCTACAATGTCACAAAATTAAATTAAAGTTAAATTGAAAAGAGACTCCTTAAAATCATGATAACAAATGGAAGAGGAAATGTGACTGTAATACAACATTTAAAAAACCCAAGCAAACATAAAACCCCTTAAGCACTGCAGTAAGTCATGAAACCTAATATTTTTAGTTCCCTTTCATGAATCTTCTATTTCTAAGCTTTTTTTTTCCCACCATAAACAATGCAGGATCCACCGTGCATCTGTGTGAGATAGGGCTGGTGGCAGTCTCTGGCCATCCAGTCTGGTGGCCTTCTATATGAAGGACTGCACCCACATCGAACAATTACCCCACATTTCTAAATAGTTGACCTGTCAGGTTTCCTGACCATGTCTTTTTTTGCCTTGCAAGGCAAGTTCAAAGCTTTAACTCCACATCAGATCCAGAGATTACTTTTCCCTGGAATTTTTAATGGCAATGAAATGGAAGAGTTTCCTAGCACCTTTTCAAGCCCAGTGTCTGCAGAGAAAGGACACTGCAGGCCACCCTCAAGGAGGCAGTTGCAACACAGATACAAATCTGGGCCTTACCTCATCCTGGTCCCTACAGGTGGCTCCTAACCTGACAAGAAGTTTTTACCAGCCCACAGAAACTCACTTTTGAACGCATCCTCCAAGCCACTTCTTTTACTGCTAACCTCTTCACTGTTTTCCCTAGCAATCCCCAACCAAACCCTGCTGAGCTTCTGCTTTGACCCCAGCTGGCAACAACTCATTGTTGGCTGTTTTTTTTCCTCAGGCTACAGCCATTCAGCAGTTTCCTTGCACAAAAGCAGTTCTAGCTGCAGACTTGTCCTCAAGGACAGATAACTTAAACTCTCCAGCCTCTCAGTCACATGATTTGGGAAAGGATGGGGACAGGCAAGGTGGAACTTCTGCAAAAATACTGTTCACCTGGAGCTAAGAGGTGCTCCTGGACACAGGAAAACCTATTCACGTGTATTCTCTGCCCAATGAGATAGCCAGATATGCTCCTTCTAAACAAAAAGGACTGTTCCTTTAACACAGCCATCAGAATATCCTGATCTGATCCAGCAGGAATATCTCTCAACCATGTAGATGCCATTATTCCATTCATATGGTCTGACTGCCTGGAAACATCTCTGCAGCCAAAAATACAGCGGTGTCCTGTGCAGCAATTGCTGCTGGCTCACTGTCCTCAGCCAAATGCCTCTGTCTAGGTTATAGCCTTGGATTTTGTATTCTGAGTAGTTTTCTCTCATTTGTTTTAATGTAAGATGTGGAGTCTCCCTTAGGAGTGTGTTTTTTCTGAAGGGAAGTCTTGACTCCTTTTATGTTTAATTACAGAGCATGTGAGAAGGGACACTTCAGGTTTTTTTTTTACTGAATTCTTCTGACACCATCCTTCCTTCAGGTATCCGCATTAACTGGCAGTTTTTGCCTCAAGTGTCTTTCCAGTCTAACTGAGCCTGATAGCTCTTATTCCAACCAGTTGGCTTCTGGGAAATGAATGCCAACAGACAGTTCAGAGTAACCTAACAGCATTTATTATTTCTCCTACCTGCTTTGCAAAGTCCAGATTTCACAATGTCAAAATAATTGAAATGTTACCATCCATAGGAGAAGTTAAACCAGCAGATTTTGCTGTGGCTGTCAGTGAGCCAGTCAATTAAGGAAAGGGGGTGCAGTCTTGTTTTAAAGCATGGGTAGATGAATTGCTGTGCAATGAAAGTCTCTGTTGGCTCAGTGACAACCTGAATCAGCAGAGAGCTGGGGCCTGACAGGGATGATGCTGCCACTGCTGCTGCTGCACTTTGCCCTCTCTAAGGCTCATTCTCTGCCACCAGTGGCAGAAGTGTGTAGGGAAGTGCCCTGGCTGTTCTAGAGACTGAAGGTCATTTTAAATAAAAGCTGAATAAGTAATAGCTTTTCTGTGCCAGCTTTCTGTTCTTGTATCATTATTTGACCATTCTTTCTCTCAAGTAGAAAATTGTCTCCACTGATAAAGGATGTCACAGTGTATTCCTGTTTAAATCAAATGAGCATCTTATTTGTCAAGCAAGATGAGAGCCACTTGTTTCACTGTGTAATCCTCATGGCAGAACAACTTGTGGGATGCCCCATAACTTCAGCAAAAATGCTCCCAGTGACAGGTACTGGTTTTCCTTTCTGATACCACACGGCCACAAAATCTCTGGAAGTGGCACGCTGCTGTTGCTCTGAACATCCGTCCGTGCAGAAGATACCTGTGCTACTGCCAACACAGCAGAACCAAGTGTCTACAGTACTCTTTGGATCACTACAAATCCCAGTGGTTTGCTGGCCTTTTGTGGCTGTCTGTATTGGTAGGCTAAAGGTAGTCACTGACATTGGCAAACCACGAGGTTTTTCTCTGGCTCCATTTTGGTCTGGGAACATCCCCAGGCACACTGGATTTCCTAGGACATGCACTTTAATGGCTTATACCAGCATACACAACCTACAACAGCAGAGATCCTGACCAGGAAAATCCAGCAGTAAGAGTTTAGACAAGGAGTAGAATAAACTTCTTGAGTAGTCTTAGAGTTTTGCAAGTTTGGGTGAAACTGCTCACATCTTAGATGTTTCCTTGTTCAACCTACTGCATTCTGACTACCAGAAATTCCTGTAGATAATACTAACTAATGAAGACCTTAGCTGAAGAGATGGAATTTATGGATTTAATTGATATTTAGTGGTGAAGGAATATGTGATTTTGTGTAGTATGTCATTTGAGTGGTTTGAAGCACAAAACTTAACTGGATGTTTATAGGTCTTGATAGGGTAATTATCTTGAAAGTTATGGTGTGTAAAGACATGAGAAGCCTTTCAGACTGGGTGGAGATTCTGGATTCAGCAACTTAGACTTTAGATTTATGAACTGATGGATACAGCTGACAGGAACAAAGAATGGAAATGAACAATAGGATTTAGGGCTTCTCAAGACTGAGACTGACACAAAAACTTTAATTGGAAAGTGAATATGTGTCCTACAAAATGTCCTAGGCTACAGAGCCAAAAAGAAATACATACTAACAGCTATGCTTCCACAATAATTCAGAACTGCTGTTTGAAGTACTGTATATCTATTTTCAAACACATATAGTTCTGTAGATAAGAGTGTACTTGCCAAAGCCTAGGCAAAAAGCTAGAAAATTATTTTTAAAGTTATCCTCCTTTGAAATACATTTAAAAGGAATAAATTTACAATATATTAAAAATGAATAAATTTGTATTAAATTACAAAGGAATGCTAATTGTCACATTTTTATTACAAAGCTTGGCTTGGATAAACTAGTACATGAAATAACTTAAAATAGCTTTTCAGTCATTTCTTTGGTGATCTGAGCTTTGAGACCTGCATAATTGAGTAGGAAAAATCTGAAAAGCTGACACATAATTTGTTTTAACTAAGACAAATTCCATAAATTTGCAAAGCCAATTTTTAGAAGATGCTAAGATTCTAAGGTTTTTGGGAGGGTTGGTTGTTTTTCCTTGTTTTGGAGATTTTTTTGGGAGAAGTTTAAAAATACTGATGCTAAATTCTGTTAAATAAACAGACAGTGATATCTGACTTTTCTTGGTAAATGTCTCTGCTCATAAGATTTTGGAGACTTCTCAGCTTCAAATCCCTTATAAACCAAGAATTTCTTCATAACATTCTTTCAAAATACATTCTTAGCTGAAGTTTTTGAATCTGTGAGTACTGTTGCTGTATTTACATTTTCAAAAGCTGTTCCACTGATAGAAATGGACAGGAAAGTTTATTATGCAGCTACTTATATATAGGGGGAAATATACTAGAGCAATAAAGGAAATCTTAATATTCGGGTTACTGAGATAAACAGAGTAATAACAATATTTAGCATAAATGTGGAGGAAATCATAGTTCAGAAACAAGGAGGTAGTATAACAGTGTAACAGATATGCCACAGCCCAATGAGAAAGGAAGAAAATGTCTATTCTTTACTATAAAACTTTGTATTTTGTCTTTATTAAACAATGTGCTTACGCTCCCAAAGCATAGAATTTATTTTTACATGTGCCCAAACGCAGGACAGGATGGGGGATAAGGCTTCAGAAGATAGGAAGAAGGGCTGTATAACGCCAGTTCTAAACAGAGGAAAATAGAGGAAGCAGTTAATTATAGTCTTTTCAGTAGGAGGAAACCACTTGGAAGAGTCTTGGCCCTTTGGGAGAGACTGGGAAGCGAGGTAGGTAGCTGTCAGGATGGCTTTACTATGAGTGGTCCCAGCAGACAAAAAGCATCTGTCTAGGCAAGGAAAGGAGGTCACATTTAAAAGCAAGGTATCTAGGGTAGAGACAAAGACTGATCCTAATCTCTTAGATATGTTAAACCTGTTTTAAGTAGCATTTATCATTGGTTTGTTTGGGGGTGGGGGTGCTAACAGCATGTTATCCACTTCTTTTTCAACATGACCTGTTTTCCTCATCTGGCAGAGACAACATGGAAATTTTTTTCTTTCAAAGGGAAACAAACAAACAAACAAACCCCTATCAGGAAAACTGGTAATTTATGTCAGAAACAGATATTTTCTGAATGGATTTTGGTTAAGTCTTTTAGTAACATATTTCAAAGAAGATTAAATATTTAAATATGACCATGATGCTTGATCTGAGAGAGAAGTTCTGCAGGAGGCCAGGTGGGAGCACAGCTCAGAGACAGTAATTGGACCTTGACCCAGAATATTTCACACCAGGGAGGGAGTCTCCTGTTTGGGATTTCAGAGAGAGTATTATCAAAGCTACTGAATATCACAGCATAAAATGGAGAGCTTAATAGGTTCATCCTGTCATTCCACTACCCTTCTGCAGTATCTTTCTTCTCAAGCTGCTAAGATATTTTAGCTTGCACTGCTCATTAAGAAAACAAAATAATAGTATTTCCTAGTAGTTAAACCAGGTTCAGAGAATAATTTGTAACCTTTGCTCAGGCTGGTGATTGCTCACTCACATGTCTTAGCCAGAGCAGTCAGTGGGACTGCTCATGTGTTTTCCATGGTTGTCACCATGAGTAAGGATGATACTACCCAGCCCAAGTGCCTGGTACACAAGGTTGCATGGGAAGTATGTGGAAGAGCTGGCAGAATTCTCCTGATTCCAATACCTCTGCTGATCAAATAGGTAAAAGTTTGTTGTTATTAAAGTAGGAAGTTCTCTACTACAGTAAAATCAATTTGATAGTAGTAACATATGAATAAAAAAGAAGGAAAAAGGGACCTCTGGACAAGAATGGCCTAGAAGTATAGACCCTGTGTAGGGAGACAAAATTTGGTTCACAAAGTCATTTTGGTGACATTAGTGGTTTTATTGGGTGGAGGGGCTGTTCCCACCAACTGTTCTGTGCCATCCTATAGCCAGAACAAGACCTTTAGGGGCAGAGGTCAATGGACCAGGAGAAGAGAAATGGGATGTCTTGATTTTAAAGAGTTAAAATGTAGTGGATGGAGCCTATCTCCAAATAAAAGTTCTTGGATTTGATCTCATTAACCAAGCCCATGAGGTAAACAAAGCCTAATGCACAGTATTAATCATGTGATATTTTATGATAATATTGGATTAATATATCTCCCAAAGAAAAAGTTTCTATAGGGCTTCATATTCTCAGGGACTGTGGAACTTGTAAATGGGAGGAAAATACTGTAAAAGTGACCATATTTAAATTCAAAATTCTAACAGATTAGAGAGTGGTTTAGCCACCAAATTTTAGCTATCTCACTAAATGCCCTCTAACTGCTGCACCCTTCCAGCCATTTCTTTGGACTCATGGCAGATAATTTTTCCCACAAAAGATGATGCTCCCAGACCAGATCTGCTCCTCTCTTGACACTTAAAATGCTAGAACAGGTGCTGGCGTGGGAGGCAGCAGCTTTTTATCTAGAGCCATCTCTAAGAGGGAGAATTACAGGAGGGCACAGTCAGCACAGCATGCTAATTTCCATTTTCCCTGTTCTCAAGTGCAATGGGTGTTTTTAAGTCTATGGTAATGATTTCTTGAGGAGGCTTTTAAAACTCAGATACTCTTTTTGTCCGATGCCAGACAGAAACAAAGCAATATTATTTGTGAGATAAATGCTAATCATTCATTAGTAAAACTTTCTGCCATGTTCCAAACCCTTTCAGCTTTGCCTCAGCTGATGGAATGTGTACATTTGGATTTATAAAAGCAGAGTGTTTTTAAAAATAGGAAAATTCTTTTAGCATTTATATTATATAGCAAATCAAGACAAAACAAAATTTTTACATTGTCTCAAATTTCAGGAAATTGTAAACAGATTTTTTTTTCCCCTCTCTCACTTTTTAGCTTTTCATAATAACATAAATAAAGCTGAAGTGTTTGCTGATTGAATTGTTGCTTTTTTTTTAATGGAGACTTTACAACCTTGTGAGCAAAGGAGTTCTTGAATTAACTCCATTCAGCATTCTACTGGCACTGACACTGCTCAAACACCACACTGCTCAAGTTTACACTCCTCATGTTGCTACTTAAAACTGGACATTTTGAGTTCCTTTTTGTAGCCAAAGAGCCCTTGCACAGATTTATCTCTATACTGGGAATCCTCAGAGAGTTTTAGCCTCACCAAAGCTGACAGACACCCCTTCACTGACCGTGGACAAGCTTTGGATCAGGCCTTATGTTGAGCCACAAGTCAGAGCTGTGGCTGGGCAGACAGATTAACCTCTTTTTGTGGAAGGGAGTGTGACTCAGTACAATGAGCAGGCAATTGTGGTCTGCCAACAGGCAGGGCTGTCCTTTTGTAAAATTTAAATTGATTGCCCCTTAAACCCACCAGATTTGGAGAAGGCTGCAGAACTGTGTTGTTGCTGTCCATGTATTCTCCTACATGGCAATCTGGGAGGTGAAGAGGAATAAACCCTTTATTTCCTGTCTTCTTACAGTTCCTAAAACAATGAGTAGCAGCAGCGATTTGTCAAGTTTTAATGCAGTTCCCCCCCATTGCCCTCCTCACCCAGTCCTTGGCGGGGGAGAGCTGGCTTGCTGCAGCAACAGCAGTTCTGCTCAGACAACAAACTTCTGTGAGCAATGAGGTCATAGAAACTCGTGACATCCAAACCCTCACTTCCAGCAATGCTGATGCCTGGAAGGTGCCGGCCCTCACTACAATTGCATCAAGATCTGTCTGTCTGTCTGTCTGCCTGTTCTCCTGGAGCACAGGAGCACTGTTTATGCAGGGACAGGTAGTTTTGCTTGCTGTGCTAGCTTGTCTCTACTTCTTTGCTTTCTTGATAACTTATTTTTGATGGTATTTACAGCATAACAAGAGAACCTATTTTACAGAATATCCCAGAGATATCACAGCAAACTATTAAGTATGGACACACAGCTACCCAAACTTACCTGGTCAAAACTTCATGTGTGCTTTAAAAAACTCTGGAGCATGTTAAGATTTCTTAGGCATTTTGTTCAATCAAATTTTGTTTATCTCCAAACCCAAAATCTGAATGTCTCTCCATCAGCACTTTGCAGCGACAAAGAAGGGAGAAAATCCTCACTTTTTTTATTTTTCCAGTCACTGCTACCTTTATAACTTCATTTCACTGCAGCTCAGGTTACTTTTCTTTTGAAGGTATCATGAATAATTATCAAGTGTTGAGCTAGATGCTAACAACACCTATCTGGCCTCAGACATGTAATAGACCTGTGCTCTTAAATCTTCACAAATCATTATTTAATCCTAACCTTACAATTAAATTCTAGCTGTGTTCTCTGTGTTGCTGGCCCACTGCCTTTCTGCTTTAGGACAGCCCCTGATCTATGCCAGTGAGCTTGTTGTCGAGGTCACTTCCACTGTGGCCAGCATCTCCTCACCTGAGGGCTCCCACCCAGAAAAACACCCAGTGATTCATCACTGCAGCCTGAAAAGGCTGAATTATCCACTTTGGGATTCCTAAGACATGAGTTTGCTGCTCTTTCACCACTCTGCTCTGCTCTGGATTATAGGCAACTTCCTTTTCCCAGCTCTTTAAGCCTGATGGGTCAGCAGATGTTTAATACCCTCTGCTACTCAGTATTTACATATCCTCCCCAGATATGGCTGCACTCTGTGTGTGTGTGTGTGTGTACACGTGTGTTTTAATGACTGGACGGCCAAATTTTTTCACAAAGTGAATCATGCTCTTCTGCCAAACCAGTCCTCCACCCATCAGCAAATAGAGCCTACTCACGCTGTTCTTATGCAATAACCACAAGTAAGGACCATGTGATAAGAGATTCAGAGATTCAGGAAGAGCTTGAAAAATGCAGTGACAAGATTGTGTCTCTGAGAAGCAGCCTATGCTGGAGCAAGGCAAATGCACAGGGCTGGTGCCCCATACACGTGCTAGTGATGAACTTCATCCTCAAAACAATGTTTTGAGGCTGTCCCCTATTTTTTCTCTAAGTTCCTTGTACTCTCACCCCTACAGACAGACCTGCTGAAGAAAATGATCCAGTAAACACAAGTAAACCCAGAACTGGCTCTGTATAAGTCGCCTGTGTGGAATATCTGACTACTTTTTACAGCATAGTATAAAATCTCTGAACAAACAAAAACTCAGCTTATATGAAGGTATTAAATGAGAAATTTTTCTGAAGAATCTTGTACTCAGACCATAGAGATCTTGGAAAAGCAGCCCTTGATAGCTGCTATGATGCCTGTCACAAATACTTAGGAGGAAGCAGCAATTATTATACACAATAAGAATTTATATGATTTAGATTATAATTAGATTTAGAACAGAAGAAATAGATTTAACACATATCCTTGGGCAAGACACGACATTTTTTTTCTGTTAGATCATATAGCAACTATCAAGGCTGCATCCTGTAGAGGCAGTAAGAACATAAACCAACACAAATCTTGATTTTTACTCTAACGACCTGCATACTTTTAATCAATCTTCATGGCTTTATCTGTATGTATCTGCTTAAGACTGGATTTATGCATAATTAAAAAATAATTTGCAAAAAGACCTTCAAAGTACTTCATAGTATCTTAGCATATATAAGTATCTCAGAATCATCCTGACTAGCAAATGACATAATTAGACCCAAACAGGAGTGAAATTCAGGATGTTTGATAAAATATTTCTTTTTCACAAGCCTCTGGAGGAAATTCAATGTCAGATGCATCCTGAGAAGATGGATGGTATCCTGTAATTAAGAGGCCTCTATCCTACAAAAAAGGCATTTCCCTTTCCTATTTTCTCCCCTCACCAGAACGGTATTGCTTAGTGAGGGAAAAAGAATTGAGAGATGGGGTTATTTTTTGAACAATATAATGCTAAATTTAGGTTAATCTCCTTGTCTGCCTTAGGGCAATATGCCAGAGGGATCAGGAACTGTTATCACCACATTGCTACAGAGAGGGCAAAACATGCTGTGGTGACAGATGGATTCAGTCTGAGGCAATTTTTATTTTGCCATCCTCTGGCAGAGTGGAGGACATTCCCTTGCACTGTGTGTAATGGACTGGCTCACCCTTTCCCCAAACAAACTGGGCAGAAGCAATGGCTGCTGTACTGAAGCAATTCCTCTTGTTTCGATAGGAGTGTTGTGAAACCACTTCATGTTGAATTCAGGAATCCTCTTTGCTGTCCCACTACTGCTTCTGTCCAAAAAACCCACACCATGGGTATCAACATACATCATCTCATACAGCTTTTAGTTCCTGTACCCTCTGCCCTGTGTCTCAAGCTGCTTACTGAATTTCCTGAAAACTAGTTCTTAAATCCAAATTTTTATCTTGCCACATTACATTGTAACTAGAAGACATTCTTGCATGCTTTGCAGAATTCTCTGTCAAGCCACCTGCCCAAAATTTCAACAGAGCAGAGTAGTTCAAGCCATCCGACATCCTGAAAATGTACTATTAATATTGTTCTTAGTGTGATTTACAAAAGAAGTGCCATATCTCCTCTGAAGTAATTCTTGCCACCACTTGCTATGTCCACTAGAGTTTGGCTATAATTACTAAATTCATTATTAGAAGCAGATGATTACTGATATGTAAATGGAGCATACACCTTAAGAGTTAGATTTCCTTTTGAACTGATGAACTGAGATAGTTTTTTTGTTTATTTATTTATATAAGAATTATTTAGAATTAGATTCTTAGATATTGTAAGCCCTAAGAAGAATGGTCCTAGGAAGCACTGTCAGCTCTTTCCAGAGTCATACGGCCATGCTGATGCTGATGCTGATGTGAATTTCTCTGGATTAAGCTATACTGGTGATTATATTTTGTATTTGAAATTACATAATTTTGAGTTCTCAGGTTTCCTCAGATTTTGTACTCTGTTACACACTTAAAAAAATTTTGCCATTGTTATACAGAGTACAGATTACAGTGAAAACACTCCAGATAGACCTATACAAGGTCTGAAAAAACCTATCCAGTTGCACAGAAGGCCAGCTGGAAAGAAGCAGCTGACTCACTGGAAAACCAGCTGCATGTGATCTTGAGATGGATTGCCAGGGGGAATAAGAATTTCCATCTTGGATGCAAGGAAACAAAAGTAATTTGGGATAAAAGTTAGAGTATATATCGTCTGTACATTGAAGACCCTTTAAATAGATCAATAAAGTATCAAGAGATCAAAAAGTATCGATATATGAGATAATAGATACTGACACATTTATGCACATACTAAAAATAAGTTTCCTGGTTTTGTTTAATCAAAATGTGTCATAATTTATTTGGACTAGAACTCTAGCAATTGATGTTTTTAATCAGATGCACACAGCTGGACCAGACTTGTTTCAGAACAATATTTTCCATTTGCCTCACATTAGTCACTTTTGGGAAAGATCAGCTTTCTGGGACTTCAGACCATTTGTTCCAGGGTCATCTCTTACTGACATGGAGTCTGTTTAGACAGAGGCTTTTTGACACAAATATTGCGTAAAGCACAAATATAGCATGACACTCTCAGTGACTGTCAGCTCCGTGACAGAGCTGGATGCTTCTGCTAAACAAAGCCAGGAAACAGTCAAAAGTATCTTGGAATAAAAAGGCAGGAGGTCAGTGAGGGTGACCTTTTAGTCACCTCATATTGGCAGGGCCAGGAATGCAACAAATCTAGCTTTATTTAATTCAAGCATCATAATATCCTCTGACAAGTTCACTAGATTTATATAAGGCCTACATTAAAATTGTAAAGCAGTTAAGTTTTAAAATTTTATATGCACATTAAACGACACTGTCAGAAAATTGTTTCTAATATTGCCATTCACTGCATTTTAAGATCTATTGCTTTTTCCATGAGCAACTCCCTCAAGGAGAGGATAGATTTCATTTGTGAAAGTTCCAGTCTGGTCTGAAATCTGGCACGAAACCATCCAGATTCATAACTCAAACCATCTGGATTCACAGCATTAATAATACTGATCAAAAGTATGCAATGCTTTCAGAAAAGCTATTTTCAACACTCTAACACATTTTCCTGTGCTTGTCACGCTATGAGAGGTGGCCAAGGACAGTGCCCAGAACTCGGATGTCGAGCGGATCTTGGTGTTTTGTAGGCTCCCCAAAATTCCCCAAATTATGGAGGCTGGAGGAGCATCTGCAGGTGCGCACAAGTCCTCCGTGCCAGGGCAGGAGCCCTCCCTGCCCCCAGGGAAAGCAGCCCCAGGGAAGCTGTCCTGGCTCAGCGCTCAGCCGGAGGTGTCCCCTCCTGCCCAGCCGTGCCAGCCTTGGGGCCACGCTCCTCGGGGCAGCACAAAGCAGCTGCAGTGCAGGAGAGGATCTGGCTCTCCAGTTTATGGCAGGAGCACACACTGGACTCCTTCTCAGCGCACAGGAGCAGACAGACGAGGTTGTGTTCAGTCGCGCACAAGCGAGTATTTATTCCGTCCTCTGCAGGCTGCCTCTCTCCCCGGCGTCCGCCTCTCGGCTTCCCGTCTCCTCCAGCAGGACAGAAAACACGGGAGCACAAGCCAAGGACTCGTGAGCTCCAGTTCGGCTGCTGGTATTGACTCATTGTTTGGCCTTATTCACTCATTTAACCTCTCTGCCCCTAGGTGCCTCCCAGGAAAGGACAAGGCAGCTGGATGTACCTGGCAGGACGGCTCTCCCCAGGATACCAACAGGGTATTTCGGAGAGCAGGGGCATCAGCGCTCTCCCTGGCACAGTCAGCCCGCAGCCGGGGACAAAGTGCAAGGGGCAGAGTCATCCTGTGACTCGAGGTGTGCTGCTGCTAATCTTTAACCTCGCAGAGCCATTTTCCTGAGCTCCAGCAGCGCAGATTCCTGCAGCTGCTACAAAGTATTGTACAACGAGCTAAACTCTGTCCTTATGACAAAGGAAATCATGGCTTATCTCTGTTATCGACAGTGTGATCCCCTCCGTCCAGACATGCTGGCTGACTGCCACATTCCCCTTGGAAATTGAGCACAGGAAGGGCTGCAGGTAGAACTAACAGGTCAAGCCTGGGACACAGAGAGGCATTTAAAGGAAGGGAATTGCTCTATCTTGGAAAGTACCCACATGTCCTTGCTAAGCGAGGGACCCCATAGATACCAGCCATTAGACCAAGAAACCTACTGTATGAGAGGCAAGTAGTGCTGCCCAAATGGCTGAACAATATAGCATGAAGATTTGTGTCAGTGTGGTATTGCCTGGAGAATTTCCTCCTAGCAAAATTTTAAATTTCTGTGACCTTTGTAAGGGTTATTCACTGCCACATCTCACACACAATGTGACAAGCAGTGTAACATCATGGTTTTATTAACAAGTAGTCATTTTTCTTTTTCCCCTCCTAATTTCTAGATTTTAAAATTCTGATATGGTGGCATTCCTTTCTCAGCCATAAAAAAACCCCCCAAGGCTAGAGGTTGTTATTCATCACTTGGCTTCAGGAGCTGAAGCTTAACAGAGCAACCCAATGGCTTCTGACAAAAGTCAGAAAGCTGCCAACACAGGCACTTGCCAATATTAACAGATAAAACAGATAGGAAAATATTTCAAAGCACCAGGGAAGATTTTGGAGCTCTCTTTAACTAAAGAGGTGTCTTTCTACATTTATTAGACCAGGATGAAGGCAGAAGAGGGAGCTGTGCAGTTCTGGCCAACCTAGCTACTCTAAGCAAAGCTTGAATACTTGCCAGGGCACCAGCTGGCTGGCTGCTTTATAATTCCTTTTGCTCTTGCAAGGATGCAGCATTGAAGTGCCCAGCAAGGGGGAAACTTGGGCATGTGCGCACTCCGCAGATCCCACGCTTCAAGGCATGATTTGTAGGCAGGTGCAATGATGGGCTCCCATGTACCAGGCAAGGACTGTGCTGGGGGCTTGCCGGGAAGGAAATGCAGTTTGAGTGTGCCAGGAACAGAAGACTTGACTTCCTTTTTCCTCTCTAGAAGAGGTCAGAAGGAGTAAGTCATTTGGCCTTGTAAGGCACACTTCAACTCCCTGCTCCAATACAGCTTTACTCAAATGCTTCACAGCAAGTCTTCAAAATAATTTAAGCACCAGTCTTATTTAAGTGCCTGCACTCCTAAAAACTGCCAAAGCAGGTAGCAGGTGCCCACTACCTTTGCAGAATTGGTCTTTATCAGCTGGGCATGACTGTGCTGGTGTAGAATCAAAGGTACAAGCAGTCCACCTCCAGGACTTGAAGGGAGGTTGTGGAAGAGCCCAACCATACCCATCACCTCAGCCTGGGGCCATAGGCAGGTGGAGTATGGCTAAGGTGCAGTGTGCTATGAGCAGGTGCCAGCACATATCCTGGGCAAGTGCAGGACATGTGCAAAGTGCTCAGATGTGACAGTGACAGCTCCTGAAGCAGCTCCTCAGACGACAGTAAAAGCCCCATACTGATGGATAAATATCTCAAGGCAGCTGCAGCTCAGAGAGTTGCCATGGGGGAAAGCTCCTATATAGCAGCATAGAATCCTGTACTAGGTTTTGTAAGGTCCCAGGTTTTGTCATCCCTTGGGGAGGTTCCTATGGTACATCAGTTCTGCCCCAGTGAGGGACTGTGGTGCAGTCTGCTGACAGAGATTTTTGTCCCTCAGTTTTCCCCAGGCCTCTTTTTGCAGAAGGAATGATCTGGTCCCAGGTAATGTTTCAGATCTCACGCCTTGGTGAAGAAAAGCCAAACATGCTGCTTTGACTAAGAAGTCACATAAAGAGATAACTCACTGTCTGTTTCAGAAGCAGGGTTTGGGCAAGCTGTTTTTCACAGAGGCTATACTGCACTAAAGGGATTTAATTAATACTGCATCCACAGTAATAGGTTATGTGCATTAAACCCCATTAATTTTATATGAAAAATTATACTGTATACCACCCCATAAATTAATATACTCATATCAAGTACACAGATGACTATGTGAATGAACCTGCAACCTGCAATATGAATGTTGTCCAGCCTCATGTGGAAGGACATTCTGCTTCACAGTGGGTTTGCAATCTGTTAGGACTCAGGTTGGCTCTGAAGTGCTCGTTACTTAATAGAGTTTAACATTTGGGAAGGCAGGAACTGCAGCAGGAGATAACAGCAGAAAGTTTGGCAGAAAGAAAAACGAAACTCCAGGCTCAAAAATAAAGTTAAAATGGGATACACTAATGATCCTACTTTGTTAATCTGAAGTTCTCTCTTGCAAATACATCCTAAAAATACTCAACACTTTTCAGCATCTACAGCTTGTCACCTAGAGAAGGTGGAATCCAAGACTTTCACCATTAGGTAAATAAGCATGGCTTTTTTACTGTCTTTTATAAGAACCCAGAGAGAGTTTGGAACAACTCCTCAGACATACCTTACTGAACATGGCAAAATTATAGGGAAAAAAGGTCAAAAATCAGTCCTGGTAAAAGTAAAGCAATTTCAGAGCACATGGTTTTGGGTGCTTTGGGTTCTTTGCTGAGGGAACACCTGCACAGACACTTGACTGAACCTCAAATTCCCTAACTTAGGAAAAAATGGTTGTATTGCATGGTACACAACCTAACACTGGCCTCTGCTGAGAATACATTGGGAACACTCATTTATTCTGCTTCTATTCACCAAGAAAATTACTTGTTCAAACAAAACTATTTGGTTCACTGGATAGTGATGGAATTAGTCCAGCTGGATATCTGTGCAGCAGGCAGCAGAATGCACCCATTTTTAAAAAAATGCAATGCAAAAAAGCTGGCAAGTGTCATGCACAAAGGCTATGAAAACACTGATTCAGGCAATCTCTTTTGTTTTTTAAAAATTGCTTTGAGAGATCAACAACATGAACAAGCACAAGGCAGTCAAACCCTTCTTGCCCCAGTCTCTTACTACCCTGGGAGCAATGCTTGAGTATTTCTCCCAGAGCCTCCAAGCACTGGTGGTCAGCCTTTCCTGCCCTCCTGATCACAAGGTCTTATTTTGCTAAAAGCAGGCACCACGGGAGAGGAAAGGAAAAGCATGGGCATAAGTAAAGCTCTCTGGAATTCAACTACATTACCAGAACCCTTGTGGATGTTTGGAAGTGTACTCTAAGAGCAAACAACACATCAGAAGCTGAGCACAGGGCTTGGGTGACAGATGGCTGTTGATACCACTGGACAAATATCAGAGGGCCAGAAGTCAAAATGACATTTGCACTGTTTGTAGACCCTAAATAACACTGCAGCTTTCCCATGCAGGCACTGTGAAAGTGCCATGCAAAAAGCCACCTGTCCATGTTTAGCTGAAAGATGCTCTATGGAGACATAAATGTATATATTCTCTCAGCCTCTGCTGAAGAGGGCTTTGTACATTGCTACATTCAAATGCTCACTGGGTGGTTAAAGCTCTGCACTTACTTGTACTGCCAGGCAGCTGCACAAAAGGACCCCAGTCCAGCTCCAGAAATTTAACTGGAGGCAAGTCCTGGAGAAAGCAGTTTCTGGAGGCAGCCCAGGGGGTCCTGAGCTTTGCTCTGAAGAGGAATGATCTGCAAGGAATGCTGCTTTCCAGAACTGGCCCTGCATCTGTCTCTATGTGCAAGCAAATCACAGCAAACCTAAATTCACTGATCACCTCATACCATAGACAAGCAATGCACCTGTTTGCTTGGCCTCAGAAGGCAAAGGAGGAACCAAACCAAACAACAACAGAATATTTAATATGGGGATCAAAAGTAATAAAACCAAGTGTTTGAAAAATTATTTTTGGGGAGGAAACATGTATTGACTAAGCCGGGAAACCCACTACCACATGTATCACAAATTCCAAGATCTCAGTAAGAATAAAAAGCATTGGAAATTTCTATGGAAACACAAACCCACTTTTTTTTTTTTTTTTTTTAAACAAACAAACAAACAAAAAAACCCCACCATCCTGGATGTTATGAAATGGCTGAAAGTCATCAGGTTTCATATCTTGGGCCTGCCCTTCCTCTGAGAGATTATTTCCTCACTGCTTATGGCAGGACATAGTGAATCTTCCTTCTGGCCATTGCAATTAAATATGACTGGACTAAAGAGATCAGTGACCCGGCAACTACTCTGGTTCTATGTTATATGTGTAATTAAGCCTAAAGAAGAGGCAAAGTTTAAATTTACAACCTGAAGTAACACACAGTTTTACGTCTGAAACTTGCTCTATTTTATTAATTGTACAAAGACATCTGTAAATTATGAAAATAATCATGAATAATAAGGAAATAAAGAAACCAACCAGCTTCATGAACCTTTTCATGTGAAACCAGTCTCGACTGAATTAATCTAAACAATTTATTAGGACACTACAGATGCCACCCCTTCTGCTCCCAGGGAATTAAATAAAAATAAATAAATACCAAAATTAATTTCATGTTGAACAGATTTGCTCTACTAGCGGAGTTTTAGGGAACAAAACTGTGACATTAGTCAGAAGTTTTCTACAGAACAGCTTTTACTTCTACACTAGTGCTAGTGAAAAAGAGCAATAAAAACTATTCTTTTCCTAAAGTTTGCTGAGATGAACTTAACTTACAGAGGTTCTTCACAGTTTTTCAGACTTTTAAGTAAGAAAGAAGTTATTAATTTCAGTGAGATAATTTGTATAGAGCAAATGCTTCAGAAAGAAATAAAATGCACAGAACTGTATCTTTTCTTGTTAATTTGCGTATTGGGAGAGCAGTTGCAAGCCAAGCAGATACAGCTGGTCCTCATTCTCCTGTGTTTATTACAGACATGTATCACTACCTTGGGCTGACTGAAATCAAACCCCCTCCTCTTGTTGCAATCTATCGGCTTACCAAAATAACCCAAACAATCAAAAAACCCCAACCAACTAAAAACCACACCCCAACAACAAATCACAGAAACAAACAAAAAAAACCCAAACAAATAAACCATCCTAGCTGCAACCTGGAAAACAGCCATCCAAATTCCAGTATGATTTAATGATAGACTGAAAATAACATATATCTACCCTTCAAAAGTGTATAATTTTAGCCAACATGACTGTATCTGAATAATTTTGAAATATGGGTTGAAAGGACAAAAGAAGGTGCAGAGGAAAGACTGTGTTATGGATATAGACCCGTGCACTGTGTCAACATGCAGATCACAGAAAATACTGGCTCACACACTCCTAGGAAATAATAAGGATTGAGAAGGCTAACTAATAACAAGGGTAGCTACAGCACAGGCACATGTTCAGCTCTGGATAACCACAAAGGTAAGGAAGGGATCATAGTTAATGGGATACTTGAAAACTTGCTGTCCACATTGGGAGTAGTGCTAGACTGCAAGGGAAAGAAGTTGGAAGGACATTTGTCTTCCCTTTCCTATTTTGCACCCAGTAAGGACAGCCTTAGCATTGGGACAAAATAATTTCACCCCTGCTTCTCAAGTCTCTCAGCATGCACATCTGCCAGACATTGGCAAACACGCTGGATCTCTGCCAACAATGAGACAGCCGAATTCAGGCCACATCCCAAACGTAAGAAGTCAGAATATTTTTTCCCTGCTTCAATTCCACTTGCTTAAAAAGGGATTGGCCTAGATTCTAGCATGGTCACTGCTTTGAACTACCCTGGCAGCACCAAAAGGCTCTAAGGCTGATGTCATTGCAAGGTCCCCACACTGGAGTGTAAATCTCCAGCAGCACCATGACTGTGCAGCATCTGCACTGCATTCCTCTTGGATGAGGAAGTGTGGATCCTCACACTCTGCCAGCTCTTTTCTGCTGCACTGGATTCCTGCAAAAATAATCAGATAAGCCTGAGCTGCATCAATTTGTAGGATACCAACTTACTACTCAGAGCATCAGGAGACTCACAGCTGTCACCGGTTGCGGCAGCACAGAGAGTAAAGTAATTTTTGTGCAGTCTCCCTCCAGAGGTGTACCACCCCACCTATAACCAATGTGTAGGATCCATAAATAAGGACCATAAAAATGGTTTCAAGATCTGGAAGGTGGCAGCAATATGTCTTAGGAAAGTGCTTCTGTGATGCCTTGGAGAGACAACTGGGGAAGGAAAGACACGACTTGGCATTTCAACACCTTGGCATGTCTGCATTCCTGTGCAACTCTTGGAAATTTGAAGGACAGATTTATAATGAAGCAAACAAAGATGCACCAAGATCTTCTGAACCTGGACTGCAATCTGTCCACACAGATTCTAGAAGAGCAGGAAAAGGTTTCAGCTCGGTACATGATCATGTGGCTTGGCAGACACTGCAGAAACATTGCCTGGAAAAGTCTGGCAGAGCCAGAGGTTCTCAGTTCAGTTCCTAGACTGAAAAAGACTGCTCTTCCTTCTGCTAGGGACTGATAACATCTTTATGGCAATAACAACCATTTTTTTCTTAGTGAGGCAATAAATTAAAATAACAAATTATAAATTTTGGCTTCTGTTAAGTCTAGTACAGAAACAACAGCAATAGCAAACAAGAATGGCTCATTTTTTAATGGACTGCTATCAAGAAGCTCAAAATTTGCAGGTAGTCTGAGAAACAGACTTTGGAAACCATTATTTTAGATATCATTAGATTCCTATATAGCATTTAACACATGGTCAAAGTTACCACAAGCTTTTGTTCAGCAGCATACTATAGGAAACATGTTCCACTTAAGAAATGCTACTTTGCATTATACACTAATTAACAGTATAGTATTTACTTAATTTATTGATTTTTTTCTTAGTAAGTATACAATAATAAAGCAAACTTCAATTGAGATTCAACATTGTCACATTTTCTCTCCTTACAGAACAAAGCATCCATGAATGGAGGCAGTTTAATGCCTGACAATAACTCAGGAAGGGGTGTAATTCTCTTTGCTGACTGTAACCTGCCATGACTATCAATATCAGAACATGTTTAACTACACACAAATTATGATATGTTTAGGGTGTAGGTACATATGCAAGTAGTAAATTTATGTAGTAAAGGTCTGTGTGAAAAACACTTGACCCCTGACAAGTCTATAATGTGCTATAATATACACTTAATAAACACATCACACTATATAATAGCACATATTACTCCAGCAACCTGGAGCACCTGGGGACTGCAGAACATGAGAAACTCATCTCCAGAATTTTCAAGTTCAAAATCACGGGTACATGTTTTCATTGAAGTAAGCAAATTTAAGTAAATACAATTCCTCTCTGGAGGGGAGGGAGGGAGCAAGAAACCACACTTTACATATGAGGAAACAGAAGATAATGAGAAATTGCTTTTCTGCCTGGGAACTGCATATTTGTATTGTAACACAACATTAGTTCCCAAAATTAACTCAACCAGTCTGTAGAACATTTGGTACAGTAAACATGATGACAATAAACAACTTGCTTGAGATTACACAAAGCAAGTCAGCCATCCAGCTTCCTGAGTCCTGCGCTCAGTCATGAAGCGTAGATCTTCATGGCACACTTGCTCCAGATGACTGGCTCTGCTGACTGAACACCAAGATTAATTAGCCTATGATTACTGTGCAGACGTGCCTTAAACGGTTCCCAATCTTACAAAAAAAAAACCAAAACAAACAAAAAAAACCCCCATAACAACTCTTAGTGCTGCTGCCTTGTATTCAAAGGAGGGCTTTCATCTCAACAAAAAACAATTTGGAAAGATCATGAGGTGTGAGTGTTTGTGAAGCATCATATTTTCATAGCAATGACTATTATAGTTTTGTGTTTCCTACTTCTTTTTTTTTCAATTCTCTGTGTGATAGCTTCAGTGAAGTGGCAAGTCCAGAGCTCTGCTATTTCCAGGCCAGTGATGTTTTTATAGGATTTCTGAGGACTGTTCTTCACCTCTGCTTGTTGAGATGCCAGGCTTTTCAGGAGTTTTCTGCCAAGGGCTGAACTGAACTAGAACCCGACATACATTCTAGGTTCTACTTCTCTTTCATACTTCTCTCTTCCTCTACAACTATCTCATCAAGCCATTTCTAAATAGTAAGTGAAATTGCTTTGGAAAAGATTGAACTGTTGGAAGTGTACTTGCATGCTTAGGGCAGGAGGTACATGTACCCAAAGTTTCTTGCCTACACACCTCTCACCTGCTCCTTAGAGCTCCCTTTCAAATCCTCTGAACACCCTTAGAGTACTGCATGAACCACAGCATGAGGCACATGCTACCTACCAGTGAACAGTAGCATCCTTCTGGCCCTACACAGTCTCTCATCAAACAGAGAACATCAGCAATGCTGCTTAGTTCAAGTTCTTTGTAAATAAAGAGTTCAAGTTTATTATAAATAAATAAATGAACACAGCAGTAAATCTCTCATACAAACAGGCTGCATTTCAAGTATGTGAGAGAAGGGAGCTAAGGACCCCTGAATTGACCAGTCTGCATGCTCAGACTTCTGCTGGGGCAGCTGAGCCCCAGGATATATCATTCCAGAGCAAGTGGAGTCAGCACTTACTGCAGCATTACTGGGGAGCATTAGTGCTCCCTATGACTGAGAAGGGAGCCTGAGGGACTAAATGAACACTGCAAATCCACAAATGCTTTGCAAATGGTAGGTGGCTTGAAATTACACATTATGTTCCATTTGGTTAGATATTTGCTATTTATGCTATTTTCTCTGGGGTGAGAGTAGGGGATGTGCTGCTTTTAAGGCCCTTGCCACAGAGCAATCAGGAAGCAGCTGCTGGAGCATAAAATTTGTTTACTCTGTACTAAGCAAGCAGAACTGGCATGTAAAAGCAAAGCACAGACTCCACATATCCGAATTATTTCAGCAGAACACATCCTAAAGTGCAGAACTACGTACAAATAACCTTCTTACTTAGACTTAAACCAGGTTCATGCCTGTAGATATACATGCTGCTTCTTTACTCCATTCCTTTCCTTCTCTCCTCCTCCTTCCCCATCCATCTCCCAACAGACATCCATTTTTGAATGAACTGTGTTGTACCAAAACTTTATCAGAACTGTATCATGAAGACAAGTTTTCTTTCAAAAAAACTATACCAGTTGTATGAGGAATTTTGGATGAAATGGCATCAACAGACTGTCACAATGCATCCACTCAAATAAAGTTATTTAAAATCTCCATTATCTTCCCCACGCTTTTAGGTAAGATAGTAGGATCTAAGTACTTGCCCAGATTTTCTTCACTTTTATTGCATTGTAGGAAAAAAATATCAAAATAAAATCAAACTCAGTTAAGATGTTCTGAATCTCCTGTAAGATGTCCATTGAAGACCTTTACAAACAGAACTAATAAAGCCTTCCTAAACAATTACAGTTAATAGTTTTTACAGAACAGCCCCAAGTGTCCCATGGAAACAGGGCAGATCATGGCTCAAGCAAGCAGAGCTGGCTGGGTAGCAGTTCCTCAGTAAATATTTGGGGCTCAGAGTCTCAGATTTGGCTTTCCATGGGCTTGCTGCTCATCCAGTAAGAGGTAGGAGAATGGGAATGAGCAAGGCCAGAGAGCTGGAGCCTCACCAGAGCAAACCAGTAACACCTTTGCCCAAGGAGAACTCAGATGCCAGTGCCAAGAAAAGCGTTGCCTGCCCAACATGCCCCCAAACAGCCATGACAAGGGACAACGGGAACCAGTCACCTTATGGGTGATTTAATCTAGACTCTAAGAAAATATAATTTAAGATTTAATTTAGACCCAAAGAAAACATGTCTAATGAATTCAGGCTGCTGAAGCAAGAGAAGGTAGAGCCTGGAGTCTCCCTCATTAAACACAACACAAGCACAAACAGTTGAGGTGTGACTGAGACAGGTATTTGTACGTCTTGGGACACAAGCATGGACTAGAAGCTTTCAGGGTCTCTTCCAGCAATACTTCTTCTCAATAACTATTTCCTGAATTTAATCTGGGGTTTAACACTCAACCCATATATTTTGTTTCCGGGGAGATATAACCCACTGCAGTACTAATCTCTGTTTAATGACTTGGCTGGGCTACACACCTCTAATTTAGTTTCCTCAATTAGCGAAAATGGGAGTAGGAAACAAAAAACATTCTTAAAAACCATATTTCACTTCCTTGTACAGCTAAACTTTCCATTCTCAGAGCCTAGAACAAGGGTTAAATTAGAATAAATTACACCAATTTTAAGACTGGGAGGCTTCAAGCAGAAAAAAATCCCCAGCTAATTTCCTGAAAGACACAAAAGCTTCTTACTTTCTTGGAAATTATACGAGACAAATAAAAACTCCAAGTCCCAGAATTTACTGAAGGCAACATTAAAGCAGCAAACAAGAGAGGATAACAAAATGTAATCTTTTTGCTAGGTCACACATGCATCTAACTCTAATCACTGCAGAGCACCACTGATTCTACAATTTAAAAATTGAACCCTGCATCGATGTAAACCTCTTTACTTAATTGTTCTTTTAAAACATTAACCTGAGGCAGCAGTGACTCAAAGCCTGGTGGATAATGCAATAAAGAGATCAAATGAAAAGAGATTTTTTTTCCACTTGTTAATCTTATTTAAATCTTAGCTGATCAAACTACTGGATGACGAAGTTTTGTATAATACTATGTGTACTAGCTTCCAACTTCTGTTACATGCAATGGGTAAAACTATCAATTGCTTAGCCCATTTTGCAGCACTACAGGTAGATAGGAAAAGACTTTCAGATTATCTTGACTGCAGACAAAACTGAGGAAGTGGGGTCCTTTTTTTCCTCATGGGAATTATTACAAAACTCTTTCCTATTCACACCATTTTGCTAATTTTGTCTACATCACTTAAAAAAAACCCGATTATTTTTCTTTGATTGATAAATACATTAATTCCTAATGAAACTCCCATTTCAAGAACAAGGTCTTCACAACATAAAGACATAGAGACCACAATTTTGCACAGGTGCCATATGTGAAGTCACTTCACAGTGGTTCTTCTTCAGTTTCACTAAAAACTACACTACCATCTTCCCATATTATTTTAAGTGAGCATAATTATTGTATAGAAACTTTCCTTTTTAAGGTGTTTTTTAAGAAAACAGAAGCTATGAATTATACTTCAGTAAATTAATGGAAGAGATGCATATTAAGATGATTGGTTAACACATTTGTCTACAGCACAGATCCCTTCTGCAAATATGTATTTTCACAGGAAAAGAAGCAGTAAATTTTCTGGAGAACTGAAATAGCACATCACTGAACCCAACTGCACTGAAACAAACAGTTATTCTGGAAGAAAAAAGAACAAACAACATCGGTTCTTATAACTCAGTAGGTTTTAAATGCCACAATTAAACAAGGTTGTTGCTGTTCCTGTTACCTACCAGATCTGGGTGGACAATCCTACATTCCTTACTTTATTTAATGTAAAATGAGGAATATTGAACAATGATGAAGGAGAAAAAATTACATCTGAAAGCAACAGATTTACTTTAATACTGGGTGAATCATTTTTCTTTTTGTATGTCCTGTTCACTCAAGTGTTAAGTATTTTCTGAATTATAGAACACATAACCTAGCTTCAGCCCTTCTGGAAAGACAGGTACTAAATAATTTACTGGTTGAGTCGTCCACCAAGCCACTTACACAAAGTAATCTGCTATCTTGAAGCTTTCAGCAGACTTTCAAATGAGCTCAAAGAATTACTTTAGATAAAATTCAGGAACACAGGGGAGCTGCAGAAATATACTGAAAGAAGCTCTTCTCTAAGGCTTATATTCTTTGAACAGGAAAACAAAATCAGGTATTAGTCAGCACTGCATATGTGTGGATAAAAGTCCATACTATGGTGGACTGGCCTGTAAAGGAAGTCAAAGCACAGAACAAAACTGAGCAGACTGTTTAGAAGGGTCTTCTAAGAAAAACAGACTCAAGCACTCAGCCTGAGTTTGAGGGTGTGGATCCTCCTAAAAAGCCTTGAAGCTACCAGAGAAGGATGACAGCAAGCTGTTGTATGGGGGGTGGAGATGGGCTTCTGCCAGTGTGCTGAGGGAAGGGCTGTCTGAGGGAGCCTGAGGCAGGATGGAGGACTGGCAGCATCCCTGTGAAGTTCAGCAAAAGCCAACACAGAGCATGGCAGCCGGAGCACAATAAACCCCTGGAGCAACACAGGGAGCATGCATGTGTGTGTGTATCTCTATCTGTATCTATACATATATAAACAGTACAAGGCTGTGGGAGATGGTCATGATGCTGTGAGCAAGAGAATCATAGAAAATATGAGTCTTGGGCAGGAAACCAATACCCTTGAAGTGCAAAGAGTGAGGCAATATATTCTTCCATCATCTAGCTCTGAGTCAAAATTGGTGTGTTCCCAATTTAGAAAGCAAATGAAAACACAAAAATGAGTAGTGATAACAAGTGACAGTTAAGTGTAAGTAACAAAGGTCATACATCACCAGAAAAAAATCCATTTACCTACTCACTTGATCACAGATATAATTGTATCTTTGTTATATATGTAAATTCCTATGTTCACTGAGGAAACTAAAAAATATCTACACAAGTAGGGAAAAAAATCCCACATGTAAAGTCCTGTCTCAAACAGAAGACACTTGAGGCCCAGTGGAAGGCTACAGACCTCACCAGCTTCCAATCTAAGAACTGAACATTTGAAACTCCATTTATAGTTGATCCCTCCTTGAAAGAGGTGAAACTAGAAATCAAAAGAGAAACACAGCTAAATGTTTCATTAGATTAAAGTTCCTGATAGAACATCTTGTTCTAGAACCAAATCAGAAAAACAGAGCAGGACAGAAGAACATCTAAAAACCTAGAATAAGGAAGTGCAGAGTTAAGTATCAAACTCAAGCAGCAGAAAAAAAGCCTGAAAAGATTTCCTGCTCCTTGATAGGGGCAGAACTGTAGGCAATTGCATTATCCATTAGAAAAAGTTTTAACATTGAGCAATAAATAAAGCAGAACACTGCCTATATCTGTGAGGACAGAAAAAACTCCTCAGATCTACAGGATGATAATGTCTTGGGAAAACACTAGGGTCTGTGAGATCAGCTAAACACCTTATGGAGACATCAAACCTGGTTATTTGATTTTTTATATTGGTTATATGTTATCGATTATAATAGAACAAAGTACTGGAAAGCTGTGCTTAAAAAAAGTAATATCAAACAGGCTTTCTATACTCAAGAATACCAGTCTTTTAATCTATCTTGCTCATAATATATGGCTCATTTAATTACAAGAGTCTGCATGTCAGGAATATTACTACACTAATACAGTGTTTGTCATTTATGTAACCCCTGAAATGATAAAACTAAAATAAAGACAAAGCCTTCAATTATGTGGGGCTGCCTGAACTAGGTCAGAGATTTTGGCCTCTGAGCTATATTTTTCTTTCGGAAATTCCTTATCTAAACTTACCAGCACTCTCAAGACAAATATTCAAAATTGTGATTTCACATGAAGACATGTATGTGGTTTTATTTCTAAATCACTTACAAATTGTAAAATTAATCTTAATAACTAATCACGTCACACTGCACGTCCTTTAATTCATCTTAGTGCTCAAACATTTTGGTTATGTAAAACTGCCTAATTATAACCCTGGGGAACCCTTTGGAAAGGTTGTTTATAGTTTTTTGGGTTTTTTTTCAGAAATAAGCAAAGGTAGCTTCAGGAAAAATCAAGAAATTGATGTATTTTGAGACTGATTACTTACAATGTGCTTTGGTACAGAATTCTCAGTATGAATACATGGCTTCAATGCAGATGTTCAAGCATGGGTAACAGCAACACACTGGGTCAAGACCTAGTCTCTAGACTAAGACAAAAGTACTAACTAGTTGAAAATTTTAGGCCTGTATGTGAGCTTGATTTGCACACAGTCCTTGTGAATCATGTACCAGGCTGCATGCAGCATTTCTCTCATTTCCTTTAATGAAATGGCAGCACATCTGTCACTGAACCAGTGCTATTAACTCGTTGCTGTGTACATCAGTGGAAAGACACTGAATTAAAGACTTTAAGGTTACCTCTTCACACTCACGTTGCTTTTCCACAAACTGTAGTGTCACCACAGACAAGTAAATGTTTGTGTGAATGTGATACTGCTCAAATGAGACTAGATAAAATCCAACATGCTATGTCATGTTTTGTTTTCTCTAATGCAATTCAATATTCTTTCCTTGCAGTCAGTGGGAGAAACACACCTCGTAAGGAATTTTTAGGTATATAATCTAATCAGTGCTCCTTAATTATCCTTGACATATGTGTCAGTAAAATTCTGTAGGATGCTACTGTCATTACAGCCAGCAGAAGCATGTAGGAAGAAAATATGCAAACATCAGTCTTTTAAAACATGAATCCATTCCTTAGGCATCAGGATCACTAATTACTATGTCAAGGATGTAAGATCAGAGCAATTGCGTATTGAGCAGAGACACAAAACTTGCCATAATTCAGCAACAACATAAATAGTTGAAATAACACACGCTTTAAACTCTTCAAATAGACTTGCATAAATTAAAACACAGCAGAAGCTATCTCTTTATAATAATTCATGTTAAGGCTCACCAACTAACCAAACTGAGTGTTTGAGGCCACAAGATTTCTAGACAACAGGTTGTCAGAGTGAATAGGCAGCTTATAGAGGAATATGATGCTGCTGAAAGCTCATCCTTGAAATGCATATGTTAGTCTTGACAAATTTCCTGGAGCATTCTTTTGGGCACATTGTTAATGTATGAATTATTTTCAATATTTTAAAGAAAAACAACCTATGAATTAATAAAAGCTAATTTTGACAGACACTAGGTTCTTGGGGTTTTGCTTTTGGGGTTTTTTTTTCAGCTAAGAAAGAACACAACTTCAGCAGTATGAACCAGAGGAACAATACAAGTCAGCCAGAAAATCAATCTATAGTTATACCTACTTTCACAAGCAGTGAATTTAATAGACATAGATTTCTGCAGGAAGACATTTGGTGCTGTTCATGTCATGTCCACACTGTATTTGTTTTGAGGACAGAAACTCCGGACTAGCTCCAGTCTGGTCCTGTGAGCATTTGGACTGCATTAGGTATTACATTCTGGTTTATTTTCTATTTTAAAAAAAACATAGTTTGTTTCACAAGATTGCTCCATGGAATGAGTCTAAGTGCTAAGAAGAGGTAACAGGAAAACAGATTTCCAAAGTACATTAATATACTTACGTGGATACATACTCAACCAAAGGCAGAACAAACTCAGACCCAGGCATTTATATCCAGGACATCCTGAGTAAGTCTTCTTGCTCCCTCCTCACCCATATATTCCTTACCTGTAACATATTTTAGGCTGTCAATGCAAATTTTGGGGTTTTTTTTCAGTCTAGTTTCCTACATGTATGGCCAGTATGTGGAACCTAGAGCAAGTAATCTCATATCAACTGCAGTAGTTCTATTGCTATTGTAAAGTCTTGTGACAGACACAATAAAAAATAGCATTTTTATGTTTTCCCTCTGATTTGTGTAAACTGTTTCTGGCAGTCCTGACTTATCCTATCAGAAGTTTATTAAATAATTAAAAAACCCAAGGCACAATGTATTACAGAATATTCATTTACAGATGGAAGAAAATTTTAAATCTTTCACATAGAGAAAAAATATTCAAGAGTAAGAGAAGAATATTAGAAACAGCTACTACACATGCAATTATGGAATAAAGCATTTAACTTTGTTTTCTTCTTCATGTATAACTGTAGTAAAAGTGTGTACCTGCTAATGGCAGAGGGTTTGGAACTGGATGATCTTTAACATCCCTTCCAAACCATTTTATGACATTGTGAATACAAAAACAACAGAAGAATTTTGAGATTATTTTTTAGTACTTCGATTTCATATATGTAATAAACACTAAACACATACTATTTAAAAATCAAACAGTATTTGTGCTCCAAAAGATTCTTCAATTGTAGTCTCCAGACTCTGTGAAACTTTTTTTAACTTTGTTTATCCTTTCAATTTAGGAAGAAAACTAAGGTACATAAAAATATTAGGTATCTTCTGCATGTTAGAAAATTAGCTGGTCAGCATTACAGAGCATGCTTTTAATTTTCTGTGACCTACATAGAAGGAAACTTAACATTTCACTAAAAAAAGAAGATTTGTCTAGCTGTGTCCTTCCCATTCCAGCCAATAACCACCACCAACTGTTCCACTACCACAAAGCAGGTATCAGACACATTAGAAATCCTGCAACCAATTTTCTGTTTATTGCAATAAAGTTGTGGTTTGCCTGCAAAACCATGACATCCTTGAATTAGCAATTGTTTCCAGCACAAATCCAAAACATAGCCTAATACTAGCTACTATGAAAATCATGAAATAGAGAACTGAACTCTCCTGTGTGAACCCATCATGCACTAGCACTCTCTCTTGTGACAGAAGACTCAGGAAGCAGGTCCCAGGGCTTTATACCTTTTCCACCAAACCTCTTGTGCTTAGTGACGTGCATGGCAGGAATTGCTCACAGCCTTCACACGGACACTGCTGGAATGGCAGTGCTACTGCACTTTAGATATTTGTTTTGGATATTGTTCAGCTGAAGTTCTCCCCATCCCCGGACGCTCATTCCCTAGCAAGTCCAACCTCTAAGTAGTCCAGCTCATTTCCACCTCTGAGCTGGCAGTGCCCAGGGCAGTTGGATCCTTGCAAATTACCATGGACAGACTACAGAGCATAAGCTCCAAGTGAGACACTTTTGAGCCTGCTTTTCTCAACTGTACATGGTGCTTTTAAGAGCAGCGAAAGGAAGGCTACAAGAGCTCTCCTCACATCACAGATCATTCAGCCAAGTTGTTTTAAGGTGGTCCCTTCATGTCCTTTCTGTAACTACACCTAAATACGCACAGATAAATTACAGCAGCCATTACCAGCTTTGGGTTTGAGGAGATTAAACTTAGTTCTGTTTCTCCAGGTTCTCAGAAGTGGCAATGTAGCTAAAGTTGGGAAGTGCATAAAATACATCAAGACAACACTTTCATTAACATTTTTTTGCCAGTGGAACTGACTTCGTTATTTACTGCAAACTAAATATATCTCTGTGGGACAAATCTTTCCAGTTTTCAAACAAACTTTATCTAGCCTGTAGTCTTAATTCCGATTTGTGACTCACAAGAGTCACAGAAACTTTGTCTGAATTCCAGGCTTCATGTTAAATTGCTAAGACTACTGCTTAGGAAAATACTTCACTAAAGGGTGAGCAAATTTAATGAAGGCATCACCAAGAAGCACTAAACCATCCTACACCTTTCATTTTTCTAAGGCAATGGCACTTCTGGTATGGAAATACCAGAATGCTAAAATGATTAATAGTATGGAAATTCAAAATGCTAAAGCAATTGCTATTTTATCATAGTCAGTGTCCCTAGATTCCTGTCAACTACTAAGCAGCCAAGGCTTCACCTATTTTTATATTTACAGATGTATTTTCAAAACAGAAAAAGATGTTAAGGGAGAGGAGCTTGAGGGTAATCTAACTTCTCACATTTTCCTTACTATCTTCCTACAGTTACTTTATCTTGAAAGTCTGCCTTTTTCTAGAATTACTTTCAAGAAATTTCTCAGAAAAAAATATGAATACCAGTGAGTAATTGTTGTTTTGCATTTTTAAAAAATACTGTTTGATCAATATTGTCAGCCATCCTAATTCTTTTCCCATGAGGCTTTTTTGTTTGTATCCCCTCCCTTTCCCTCCACAGCTTACAGGTAATTCTTCTTCACCTCCATGTCACCTGATAATCTCTGTTCTGCTTTCACTCAGTCTTCTCCCTTTCATCTTCTTATTCCCGTCCTCTCTGACCTACCTTAGAAACAAACTCCTATTTAATCTCCTGAGAACATCCAAAACTTGTTGTCCTCTCCAGCTTGTCTTGTTTGTGGTGAACTTTCAAATGGTAGAGTTGAATGTTGACAGCTGCCTTCTGGTGACAAAACTGAATTGCTGCAATGACTCATAATTAATCTAGATATCCACAGGTTTAAATAGCTCACTTAATCTCATGAGCCTTTTGGTAGCCCAGGCAGTGAACTCAGATGTCAAACCGCAACATCTTTGCAGGCAGGCAATCAAAATCAGGGAGCCCTGACCCAGATGAATCCTGAAAACTAGGACAGCTCTAATTTAAGTGAGCTAAATCTACATGCAACTGTCTAAAACACATTTCATTCATCCTTTGGGCCTAGGAGTATTTGAAACTCTGTTGAAGTATACTACTTCATTTCATGTCAGTTCCTGAAACAAGATCATTTGGGCAGCAAATGGCTTTTAAAACCAAGGCTCAGAATGGCCCATGGTCGAACACACCAAGTTCAGCTTCAGAGTACCACTGCTGGTAGGGAGGGGAAGGGAGAGAAGGAATAAGTCAACAAATACATTACAGTTTCCACATATAATTTAAACTAGAATATAACTAAAGTAAGGATTAGATCTCTCTACAACATTGCTGAGTTGTTTCTCAAGATGTATTGAATTTGGGAACTAAAAGACAAATAGAAGCTCAATTTTGTTGGTTCTCCAGTGAAGCCCCTTTGTTTAGGATTTTGAACATTAGGCAACCATTTAGTTAATGTGAACTGCTACAATCATCGAAATGACTGAAAAAAAAAATCTGCATTACCACAAGTTGGTCATCACATTTGTAAGACATATCTTATAAATTTGTCTTACCCACATCCTATGTCTTTGGGTTTATGAAATCAGTTTGCTTCTTCTGGGAGCATTCACTAGGATCAACTGCAAAATAGCTAATCTTCCATCTATAACATTATTTTTAAGGAATGTAGAAATACATCTGCCTGTATCATGAGTTCACAGAAAGGGATGAAAAATTGCCAAAGGATGTACCATAATACAAAAATACAGTAACACTTGAACATTTGTTACATTACTGTTTAACTGCTATGAACATAAAACTCCCTTTCAAGATAGAAAAGTCTTTGAGAAATTACAAAAATAAAGAGCCTTTAAAAAATTTTATGAAGCAATGTATTTCATTCTACAAAGAAGGTTATATAGACAACTAGAAGGGGAAATATTATTTAAAAACAAAGCAGAATAAATATTTTAAATCAGATAAACTAACCAGTTTTTACACAAAGATTTTGAGCTTTTAAGAAAGAAATATTTATTCTTCTGAAAACATCAATTTTTATTCTAGATTTATAAATCAAACATGGAGCTATTCAATAGTAATATATTGTCACAGAAAAAAAAATAGAAAAAATCCTGTGCAGTACTTACAAGGATTATAATTTTAGATCCTTAGTGTGCATGTAATCATACTTCCAAATAAAATATCATCAGTCATATCTGTAAGAGAAGGTGATGACTTTGCTGACTCATTCCAGATATAAACACAAGTTCCAACGGAGGGAGTGCCAGGACTGAAGACAGGTGTGATGGGGGTGAGGGGAAGGGACCAAAAACCCTGTTAGAGGTACCTTTTTGATCAACCTGGTGCTGAATCACTGACTGCTGTCAGTCAAAGTCTGCAATTACCGATCCGGATGGGTAGGACTTAGTTCCGAAGCCTTCCAGCAGATGTCCTCGCAAGGCAGGCATGTCTGGGAGGTTCAAGATGTCACCGTTTAAAACAGACAGATAGGGAGGAAAAGAGACTTAAAATAGGGGTGATATAAATGTATAAATGAATTCAAAGTATTCAGTGTATTCTCAAAAGCTAAATTTGAAAATATAGGCAGCACATCTAGAAAAAAGGAGTGTCATCTTAAAAACTAAAAGAAAGTCACCTGAACAAGTACGTTTGAAGCAGCACATCTCTTTCCACCAATGTTTCATAATTCTTACACTTCACATGTAAACAAAACAGAAGGTTCAAAAAATGAAAAGCATGAGTACAAGGCAAACAGCATAAAGACTCTAATCCCGTCCCCCTCCCTTCCCTTTCATGTTAAAACTGACATTAATTCTATTGTGCACAGAGCCTTCTTCACTACTCCCTAGTGGCAGTGACATACAAATGTTGTCACGAAGTTGGTATTCTTGGAAACATAAAATCCATCAGCTATTTTAGGGAAACTTAAAAAGAACAATTTCCTTAAAATAATCATTCTCATCATGACTTGTACAAATGGAAAGTTTTGATACCACACTAAAAATATTTGACTTTCCCTTCTAAGTAGTGAGTAATGCATTCAGTTATCTACCCACAGACACCTATGAGAGAAGAGAATGATTCATCAAGTACTGGTCTACTAACCCAAAGCCGGGATTCTTTACCCAGGTCTATCAGACTCGTATCTCCAGCCCTCAATCCATTGCCTGCTTTAATGCAGATGTTCATGGCTTCATACCCAAGAAGTTGTGTCGGGGAAGGGTGAAATCAAGAAGATGAGCATCACTGACTTCTTCAAGAGCAGACACAGAAGTGCTGAAACTTACAGCTTGCTGGGAGACCAGCCAACTGGGACATGTCAGTCACTACACTCTGGCTGGTGGAAAGAACTCTAGACTGTCCCAGCTTCTGGAAAATGCTGGGAGAGTGGTTACAATAGCTGGGACAGACTCGTCTGCCAGACCTTCTTCAGTGGCTCAAATAACTGGGACTAGATTTGTCTGCCAGAGGTTCTTTGGTGTATCCATTATAGCACTTACAGAGAGAAAGCATTGCTGTGTTCTACACTATGAGTTAGATCCAAGCTAGCATCATCAATTTTAGAAACAGACTGCTCATGAAATCATACAGGAGTAGGGATTTTGTCAGTATCTTCAATAGCATGAGTGAATTGTTTTCTGCAAGCTGATTGTTCTGAATTTCAAAAACTAACAAAAATTAAAAGAAAACGGATTTTTTAGCTTGGAGTCAGTGAATGACTATGGTCAACAATACAGAACTGTTACATTTCTTAACTGGTGAATGCTTTCATGCCATAGAAACATCAGAAAAAGCCCATTCTGTACATAATTTGTCCTAGAGAAGAAGAAGCCAGGTAAATACAGTATTAAAGCTGTATTTTACCTGCTGAAAAGCAGGTAAATATCGTATTAAAGCTATTTCAGTTTTTCAGCTTATCTAAGGTTCTCTTCAGCTGTCACAAAAAATACTTAAATAATTCTCTTCAACCTTTTAATTGTGTTTTACCTAAACAAGCAAACAAAAAGCACATAATTCCATGAAATCAAGATTTCCATTTAAAAAATCAAAGGACAAATACAAATGACGAACAATGACTGGGAAACAGCTACAGACTATTAATCATATAAGATTACTTCACTAAGCTCACTCTTTGTCTTGAATCTTAAGCCACTCACCCTTCAGCAACGCTGAATTACAGTGCCATAAAAAATAGTGAAGCAATCCTAATCGTAACCACCTATTCCTTCATAGCTCTAGTTTTATCACGTACATATATTCCAGTCAAATCTTTATAAACTGTGTTAACAAATCATTATTTCCCCCTCTTTCTCCATGAAACCTGTGCAAGGATAACTGTACACGTCCACAAAATAGAGGATGTCATTTTATTGGAGGTCCACAGGTAATTGTATCACATTAGGGAGTGGAAGAATCTTGTGGTATGGCACAACACAATACCTCACTTAAACACTTAAACAGAAGGTTAAATGATATGCAACATGATCAAATCAGTAATTCATTGTCTTCTAGGCACCACTGATAAATTTAAAATAAAATTTAATAAATTGAAAAAATATAGTCCATTAATTTGTTTCTTGTACTGTCTTTAAACGAAACAGCACTTTGAAAGTCACAAATAAAAAAGCAGCACTTCCTCTTAATACCAACACCACTGTAACACATACTGTAGCGTGGCATGCAAATCCACATCTGCAGTCTTTTGTTTTGTTTTGTATTAACAAATGGAATGGTAACTTTCTATCTCAAATATTGGTAGTATAACAGCATAACAATCTGTAAGTGCAGATCATTCTGGCCACAGGTGTGGTAAGCCGTAACAAGTGTGTATTACAAGAGCATAGAACACAGAGCATGACACTTACATCCAAGAATCTCTCTCTTTTGTACTGTACATGGTATTTGTTACAGGCTGACTTCCAACTCGCTGTACCCAAGCTTCAGGAAACAAGGTTATTGACCTTTTCTGATTTTATTTAAAAGTTAAATGCAGTCACCATCAAAGCACAACTGTTAACAACCTGGTCAAAAAAATGCCATAGCTCCATTGAAAAAAAAAACTTGTCCTTTTAGTAGATTCCATTAAGTGATAAAGTTTCCATTACAGACATGTTACGAAGCCTTACAGTGGTACTGCAGTGTCATTCCTGTTAAGCACATATTTGTATAGACACCAGGAAATGGTGTGATGTTCAGAAAAGCTGTTCAAACCGAGCTAAGCTTTACAAGACCACGCACTGAGTCTTCATGCAATGAGTCCTGGCTGGCTAGACTCAGGACGTGCATTGTATGGCTGTGTGTAATAGGACTTCCACTTGGCAGCATCCCAGGCGGTGATGGAGCTTCTTCAGGAGTGAGAAACTGATGGCCTTCGTGCTCCTCTTTCAATGGTATGATGTCTGTCAAACCTGAATCTGATGTGAGATTTGGCATAGAAGATGGTGGTGTCGGTTGCCCTAGAGTCAGAGTTGCACAAGGGCCACTGATAGAAGTCTTTCCTGGTAAAGGGAGCTCTTCACTAGTTATGCTTGGCTCACTCTGTAGGAGGGGGGTGGCAGCAGCCTGCAAAACGAATTTAGTGCTCTGAATGCACTGATCTTGGTCACACTGTAGAACGGAAGGGTGTCAAAATCATGTAAGGCAAACAAAACAGAGAAAAAAAAGGGAGAATATGGATAAAAAAAGGCATGGAAAAGAATGGGATGTGAAGAGAAAAAAAGAAATCCATTAGTATCATTCCATGGTTAGCCACCCAAACATCCCATTGCATGCTGCCCAGGAAAAAAAATAAAAAGGCATGCATAACAGCCAATGCTTTGGATTATTATCAAAGTAAATGATGATATACATTCACAGTGTTCATTTGAGGGTTCTTGAAAAAACAGTAGGCAATTTTCTTCTTTTAACTGGTCTTCACACATAGGAATTAACCTACCACAGAGGTTTTCCAAAGCAAGAATTCTTTTGACACAGATATCTCACACAGATATTTATTACAGTTAGTAATAAAGCTCTAAGAGTAAAATTTTTTCCCCTCACAATTTAATACATTATATATAAATTCTAGAGAATATCCTATACTACACTCTATACTCCAGAGGATGTGTAGAAACCAGACAGCACTGCAGATGCATCAAGATCAACCTTAATAATTTTTAGGCTGTTTCTTGATTAATCCTACAATGTGATGAATCAAGGTAAAAAACACAAGTTTTCTGGCAAGCACTGTCTCAATTACAAGTCAAATTCAGCATTATATAAATCCAGTTAAGCTCAGTTAGTGTTATCAGAAATGGTTTTGTTTTTGCTCTACATCATTCCTAAGAATTGTTTATAAAAATTACCCCTCATTCTTTGAGATGACAATATAGGTATGTATTTCAATAATGTCCAGCCAGCTAAAAGTATACCTACTGCCAAGTTAAGTGTCTTTAACATGAATTGGCATGATTTTTTGAGAGCTTCTAAGGAAAAAAAATTAATTCATAGCCTGATTAGATATAACATTGCAGTTTTTCAAAATCTTGTTAGATTCATTTGCCATAGTACTGTTCTGCTGGGTAAGAAAAACACTACAATCAGTGAATACAACTACAAATGCAATGAAGGGCATTTGGAGGCAAGCAAGCAGAATAAAAGATCTATCCAGAGGTGAGACATCCTATTCACTGTTGTTATTTCAAGTATTCTATTAAAGCAGTATGTTCGGCTCTACGACTGACTTCTTAGATTTTTATCAAATTACTACATATTACAGATCCATTATCTATTCAGATATTCCTGACCATAACCATTGTTACTAACATTACAGCAATTCCCTAAAATGCCCATTTGAGTTTAATAAGCCACTGTGACACAGTCTCTGAAAACTTTTGGGAAGATTTTTCCTCCTTTATTGTATGATGAAAACCATGATTAACAATGCTTCCTCTGTTATTTTCAGGTTCTCCAATTTCACCACTGAATAGCTTCATGATGGATGCACACACCTAACATTCAGCAAGTGTGCAAGCATACTACTTGGTCATAATAGACAGATAGTGTTTAAAATGCATCTAAGTGGTTTAGGACTCCCAGACCAACTACTTTTGACAGGCAGAAGCTCAATCCTTACTCAGGTACGTATTTCCAAGATTTCTACTTTCAGAAAGATGGACAGACTGACCTCCTGTTTTATAAACTGAGTTCATATAAATTGCAAGCAATCTTCCCCCCAGAAAATTATGAACAATCCCAGCCAAACAACTGGTTTCCCTATCATTTCAGAAGGATTACTCACAGGCTTAAAGCCATAACCTTGCTAAAGTACCTTATTAAGAAGATAAACTATCAGCATCTTTTAAAATCAAGCTTTCAAACAGTAATTGTGTGAATAACTCATTCTTGATTAATATCCTGTTTTTCATGCCTGCTTATTTAAATTAAAACTTCAACCAACCTTACTATGCAGACCTTAAAAATATGTGAACTGAGTTTTCAAACTTCAAAAAGACCAACAAAACCTATTTTCTCTGAAAGCCAGTAGCCAAAGAACAAGTTAAATAACAAAGGAATGCTTATAACCACTGGGGCACACTGAAAACAAGTAATGTTAACAGCTGACTTATTGCTTTAGTGAACCTTCAGCTCTGATCTTCAAAAGGAAATCATTAACATGTTCCAGGCAATACAAGTACACTGCTTTGTATTAGCTGAAGGTAATTTACTTGAACTCATTGCATAGTCTGATTTAATTTTCTTCCTATAGAGCTCTACTGCATTTCAGTTAAATCAGTATCAAAAGATAAAGTAGCCTCATAAAGCTCCATTAAAAGTGTTACAAACTTCAGGTGCTGTATATCTCTTCATTTTCTATGCACTTGTCACTTCCCTAAAGCCTCTCCTTTCATTTAGTAAAATTTCAGGTTTTCTTTTTCTTGTCTGTTCAACAGTGATCAGCACAAAATCCTTAGGAAAACACAGGCTGTAAAAAGCTTTTGAAAGGGACCTATTGCAGGGTCCAAGCCAGAAAAAGTACATGGGTTCTTTGAGGCTCTCAAAAACATCTGATAAAAATAGTAATATACAGGTAGACTATTCTTGAGTCTATACAGCCAACACAAAACTAAAACAAGAAAATCAGATTTGTTATAGAGTTGGCATGGTGGATTTTCCTCAATTTCATTATTTCACTCTTGACTGAATGAAATTTAGGGCAGGAAGTCTTAGCTGCTACTGATCATATAAATTATCCAACACCAGAATTTAAAATTAATAAAAAAGCCTATGACTTTAAGAAAAAGGAAGCTAAGCATTGAAATCTAAATAACAAAAAACTACAGCAAAAATTATTCCACCAGCATCTTCTTATTTCAGATATGCTGATTTTATTTTTCACTTAAAATTTCCACTGCTTCAGAGAAACAGCAGATTCTGAAGGTAGGACAAGTTTAATAAGTTCTGCAAGTACAGAAGTTCAACTAAATATATGCACAGAAATGTTTAGATATCTATTTCCACATAAAAAGTCACAAATGAAAGCAAATTGGACAAAACCTAGAATTCTGAGTTTATTTCACAAATAATAAATACAAACAACTAAGGAATTTTTTTTTCTGAAGAAAATCTGTTTTTTCTAAGCTACACAGAAAATACATATCTTTGTACATGGCAATATATGTGTCACATTTCTAAATGTGATTATTTTGAAATAATCAGAATTATTTTCTGTAAATATTAAATAAACTTAGCTTAAGATTTACTAAATGCTAGTAACATTCAAGAATTGTTACAGTTCTCAGAAGATGGAGAAAAGCAGGTGGAATAGTCTCACAATCTCTGAATAAAGTAAAAACAACATGGAGTTCAGAGGAGGCTCACAGTGGTATGAAGTTAGAGGAAGGATGCTGAAATACCATCATCTGGATATAACAAATGGGTAAAGAGTAGAGGGACAGAGCTGTGTAACTTCCCAACAGGTGTAGGATTTCACAATCAAAATCGATGTATCGTGGATATTGTGCAACAACTGAGCCACAAACCCCACCAAGTCAATGGCTCCAGTATCAAACAGTACAGTGCATGAGGAGTAGACCTATGAAGGGAAACACTTCTGAAGCCAAACTTGGCCCAAAGACTTTACTTCAGATTGGAGACTGCTTGTTCTTACGGATTCAAAGTCTGAGAATGCTTAGAGCAACTTGGGTGCATTCCAGGAGTGTATCTTCTAAAATAAATCTAGTTCATGTGCTCCAACACTGCTCTGAGATGTGAATAAAAATGCAGTAAACATGCACTATCAAAAGAATTGCTCCTAAAAACATATCTCAACCCAAAGCAAAATGCTGAAATTGATGTATTTGCATGTGCCCATAACCCATTTTAACTGTGAAGTAAAATGCATTAATGAAAAACCTTCATCAAGCTTGACTGTGGTCATGTTGACTTGGTAAGAACCCTGAGTTCTGTTTTGGGCATCTGGGAAGTACATCAGCAAATATACAAGGAAACAGACTCACAGAACTCCCAGCAAAATGGGGCTGCAGTCCTTGCCAATTCTGTTACCGTCATGATAGAAATACTTACTCCTAATCATGAAAATATGAAAAGCCAAGGAAAAAGTACACTAGGATGATGAGAGTTAATGCTCCCTGAGTCAGTTGGATTTGTTTCCAGATCAGTAACAGAAATGCTTAAGTGAACATGTGGGAGAGGACTTTCTGCACTAATCAAGGGTAATAAATGTTGTGCATGCATTATAGTTCCTACAATTTTCAGCAGTGCACACATGTAAGAAAACACTTTAAAGAATTTGCATCCAGGAAAAAAAATGGAGAAACAAGAGAATTTGGTACACATGGAACTACCTATACACTGAAGAAGAGATGCCTAGGAATGCAGAAATATAAGGAAATTTCTTAAAAAAAAGGAAATGAACCTGTCCTGACACAGAGTCAAACAGAAGCAAAGTCTATCATTATATAAGGCATTAGAGAATTCCTAGAGACATGATGGTAAATACAAACCAAATTAATTCCTCTAAAAAACTTCATAGAGTGAGACAGATTGTGTGTTTACTCCTAATGGATTACTAAAGAATAAAACACCCTATATCAAACCCCAATAATCAACTCCAGATTTTAAGATAAAATTACAGTGGTCCAGACCCAAGCAGTGGTAACTGATGGGTTTATGGGTAAAAAATAACTTATTTCAGAACATAAAGAAAATAAACTCTAACATGAAAGAATAAATTACAAAGAAAATTATTATTTCACAATGGGTGAGATACTGTTCTTCATACAAAAAAAATTCTTAAGAATAAGGAAAATACTTGGGTAATCAAACTAATGATGAGCTCATAAAAATAATCAGCAATAAAATGCAATAGGGAAATACTTTGGAAATTACCAGATCTACAGATTATGCGCTCCAAGTGACCATGCTTTACATGTGGATAAGGATATTAAGAAGTTGGCTAATGAATTTACCAGACTAATTTCAAATTATATTGGAAAAGAAATTAAAAACATTGGGAATGCACCAGGAAAATAATTGTATGTGCTTCCAGCCTTCATGAAAGTAAATATAGATTCAGCTTTTATTAAAACAAGGTAGATACTATGGAGAGAACAGGAGAAAAACCTCTTCTGTAAAGATCTAGAAAAAACCCCAAATCACAGTATGGGTCTATCAAGCACTGATAATAGCTATGACTGACTTCCTGAGATTGTGACAAACTGGGTCACTACCACGAGTAGGGTAGATACTGTACAAAATATTCAAAGTCTCAGAGGCAAAATTACCACAAAAGCCGTTAAATACAGAAGGAGTGCCCCACAAATGGTATCCTGAATAAGAGATAATGTATTGTGCTGAAAACCAGCATCTGGCAATTTTACACTTAGCCTGATATTTATTTTGAACTAACAGCAAAAATGAGGCTATGCTAAAAGATTCATTAAAATAAATTAAAACAGAGTATTACACTAAGCAACCTACAGAGATTTAATGAGGGACAAGAGACTCATTGGGTGAAGCACAAGGATTCTATTTAGAAAGCCACAAGTCACTGACACCTGTAAGGAGCTGTTGAGGGAGCTGAGGTTGTTTAGCCTGAAGATGAGGCTCAGAGGAGACCTCATTGCTCTCTACAACTCCCTGAAAGGAGGTTTTAGCCAGGTGAAGGTTGGGCTCTTCTCCCAGGCAACCAGTGACAGGACAAGAGGGCATTGTCTTAAGCTGCACCAGGGGAGGTATAGGTTGGACATTTGGAAGAAGTTTTTCACAGATGGGGAGATTGGACATTGGAATGGGCTGCCCAGTGAGGTGGTGAAGTCACCATCCCTGGAAGTGTTTAAGGAAAGACTGGATGTGGCAATTATTGCCATGGTCTAGTTGACAAGGGGGTGCTTGATCATAGGCTGGACTTGATTTCAAAGGTCTTTTCCAACCAAGCTGATTCTGTAAAAGATTCAAGGGAAGAAAGGGAAATGAAAGAGGGAAGGAATAAGAGAAAACAAGTATGAGAGAATATGCTCATTTAAATCTTTATTTTATATCAATGATGAGGAGAGATATTTTAGTACACTGTGGATTAAGCAGGGTAACATCTAGACATGAAGACCTGATGTAATACATTCTGCAATAAAATCAAGACACACTACAAAGGTGTACTGAAACACACTTCAGACTTCTAGTAATTTATTTCTTGTAATCAAAAGCATTAAGCTTCCTAAAATAGTATAAATATTTTTGATGATGTATAAATGGCCAAATTTCTGCCACTTGAAAAGTACTGTGGTCTACAGCTATGATCTACACATGCTCCTTTATTTCAAGGAATTTCACTTTGTCTGTCTTGATCTGAAATCATAGTAATACCGGCTCAAGTACCAGATACATCCCCTTCAACAGAAAAGGGAAAATAGTGTTAGAGAGACAGGCTAACTAAGCCAGTCTAACAGTTTACAACAAAACTCAAGGAAGAAATTTTAATGCTGATAGCCAGTAGAACTTAGAAACCAAGTGGTCTTGGATACAGACCAAGAAAAAGATGCCCTGAGAAAAATGGCATTACAGTCTTTAGAAATATTCTTTCAAAACAAACAAGACATATTACAGTTTTCAAGCTTTTTCTAAGAGGTAATTTTCAGGAGTGAAATCTGCACATTTCCTAGCAACTCTGATAACTGCTAAAGAACTCAGGCTTTTCCCAGCTTATGTGGTGTGGTGTTCTAGGATATAAGAAGAAATTTTGAAGAATTTGTGTATTAGAGATATTACACTCTAAAATTTTAACAGCTACCTGTTTGACTTAAAGTAACATCAGAACAAATTTCCTCATTTCTAGAGACAAACTTAGTTAATTTTCTACCAAACTGGCAAAGATTTTCTCACTAATATCTAAGAATAATGATAGTGTCTAAATTCTTGCAATGATAAGACAATGTAATGCCATAGACACATCGTGGGTTTATGATCCTCACAAATAAGAAGACTTGACAGCGTCAGAAGTTTGGGTAATCTCTGCAAGACCTCAGCCTATTTCTAGTGTTTGCTTTCTCTTTTTTTTTTTAACCTCCCTTTACTCTCTTCAGAGATACAATATTTTGAGTAAAATTTATGTAGAGCATTACCTTGTTCAGCTCAACTGCACCTCAGAAGATTTAGATTTAATACCATATCTCTAATATATTTTCTTATTAAGGAGACTAACAAATCTATTTCATTCTCAAAACAATAAGTAAAACCAGCTTAGGAACTACAGCAAAATTTTTATATGAGTTTATCAGTGACACTAAAACTAATCTGTCTGGGAAGAGCACGTCTTTTCTTCTTTTGTTCAAAAGGAAGGCTGAACTATGTCAGAAGGCCTCGTGGCTTCCTCCTTTTTGGCAGAGGGAGGGTATCCGTAACTCACGACTTCCTTGACAAAGTATTAGAACCCACATACTGTGAAGATATGTGGACAACAATTCAGAAATAGGCACAGATGCAAGATGGCTGCCTTCAGGAAAAGATCTCTTTCCAGTTATTTTCTTCTTGGCACTGGAAATCTTATCTTCCATTATGATAGCCAATGCTACCAACAAAAACCCAAAGTAAATACTATTGGCACAGTTTCAAAGATGTTCAAAAAACTTTTGCTGTAACCATCCGGTTGCCATTTTTTTGTTTGGGTTCAGTGTCCTCCTGCTCTTTCTTCAAAATATTTCTCCCCTAGAAACTCCTCTTTGTTCATTTTTGCTTTTTAAAACACATTAGTCTATGCAAAACCGCAGTGTACAAGCAAAGAAGGAAATCAGAGTATGCAGAAATTGCCACACAAAATAACAATTAGCTGGAAAATGACAAACCAGAGTAAGTCCATGATACTTGAATATTCCAGTTCAAAACACAGGAGGTGTCAACAGCAAAAATCAAAATGCCAGTATATTCAATAAATCAATAGTGTAGAAAAGAATTTTCTTTTAGAATCCATGAGCAGTAGCTATTACAGTGTGTGAAATGTACATTAAAAAGAGCCTTGGATTTTGTTTTTTTTTCTTTACTGTTATTAAACAACTCATTCCACCCAGTGTGTCAGCTGTATCCAGTTAGTTATTAGTTCACATGAAAGTGGAGAAGAAAAACATTCACGGGAATCTTGATGAACAACACTATGGGATGATTCCTACCATGTTGCTCTGAGACTGTGTGGCCCCGTACATGGTAATGCCATTTGATGGTCCTGCTAACTGCGGTGTATCTGGCTGTATAAATCCTCTTCTGTCAATTAAGCTACAGAATAATCACAATAAAGGAAAAGTATTAGAGACATTGCTGATCAATAACTATCTCCTCTCAATAAAGACAAACTTTCTATCATACAACAGACTTTAATACCTCACCAATACTTTCTAATTTCCCCTTTTAGTCAAATGAACTACTAGACTTCATTTTCTACTCATCAGTAAGGTACTTGTTCTTTGTGATACTGCCTGTCATATAATCACATGTACTGCTACTTTTTTTGATTTTTACCACAGAAATAGACTTAGAAGTCTACCAGCAGATACTACAAAACCAAAGAATTTTAAACCACAGGTGAAAAAACAAATGACAAAACTCACTCAGGGCACTTTGATTCAGCACCTCTTTCAAGGGTTCTTTTTTTTACCAGCTTCCACATCTAAATTGAAACTACTTAATCACGAAATTTAGCCAGGATGAAGAAATTTTCATCTGTCTTTCTGACAGACAACTTAACTTGCCAGATGTTTCATAGCAACTACTTAACACTGCTTACAGTGTTCCATTGTGCTTACCAAAGTGATGCACTCATAACATTTCTTATTTCTAAGAAAATACTCTGTGGAGAAATTACTAAATGTAAGTAAAAAATATGTGCAAGATTATAAACAAATTACACAGAATGAAATAATTCAACCTAGTTAAACATTAAAGATGCCTAAAGAAGTTATATAATTTGTTGCACCAGAATACTGGTTAGACCTATGCTGACAGCCAAGGATCAAATTAAGATTTGAAAGTAACTGCTGAGGACATGTAAAATACATTCTGAATTTGCTAGCGTAGGTTTAAAAATTATAAATTATCTTTAATAGAAATGAGGAAAGTTTTGATTAGTTACAGATCCTCTCTTCATCTGTACTTCATGCTCAAAGGCACTTGAACATTTTGAATTTTGAGCTGAAATTGCTGGTAAGCCTCTTGTCCAGAATTTCAGGAAAAAACCTTAATATTTAGTTACTTGGGACACAGCTGAGATTAAAAGTAAAAGAAGCAAGCTTCCATTTTACATGTTACAGTCCGCAAATTTTTCCCCATGGTCACAAAATAACTCCGTGCAGAACCTCTATGTATGCATGTCAATGTCTAAATAAGTAATGTTGCTACACTGAATTTTGGAAAAAATGAACAAACTCTGCTAAAGTACAGTAGCAAATGCCAGTCTGGTCCAATTGTGTGTTGCTACTTTTATCAGTCTAATATACTATTTCATATACTGAGAAACATTATGTAGTTTTAATAAAGATTTCCATTTGGAATCAAAAGAATTTGAAGCATGGCATTGTGCTTTTATGTCACATACTTTTATCAAAATGGCAGAATTAAAAGGTTGGCTCCAGGCAACATCCACACAGGCAGGAAACAGAGAGAGAGCTATTCACTCTCACCAGGGGTAACCCCGTATGTGGAAATCTCTATTTTGTTGTTTCCTCTTTAGGAACAGATGTAAGTCTCCCCTGTTGAACTCTGACTGCTCATAGAAGAACCACCTCTAACATTCCTGACAGCAAAGTCAGAAATCTCACTCCAGTTAAACACCTGAGCCACTGGACCATAAAATAATTTCTTTCTTCTTGTTCAGATTCATAACTTCGCAATTCCAGGCACAGCAAACCATACCAACAAAGGAGAAGTCCACAAAATTATCTGCAAGTTTTTCTGCCCCTTTTTACAGTGAAACTGGGCCTCTACTGTGTATGTAGTACATGAGCTGCCTAATCACTGAGCACTGGAAAAAGAAAAGAATTAAGTTTTTCTGGCTGCCAGTTTTATTTCTCTGGTCTCAGCTCTGTACTACATTTTATTCAAGCTGAAAAAACATCTCCAACCTCAAATATATAAATATTTCAGATTTCCAAAGGTGAAATTCAGCAAAACATAACCATTATGCTCTTTGGAATTGCTTTACTGTAAGACCATCAAAATCAGTTTAATGTATATATGTTAACAGTATTAAATAAAAAAAATACTGTCTATTTAAGTAAAACATTTCAGAGTGAAAAGACAAAAATCAGCAATTATCAAGCTAGTTGTAGATTTCAGGTTCCTCAACTCTCCTCACTTCATGTCACATTTGTTAGGTACGTAAAAGTTTCATAAACTTCCATACTGACCTTCATGCAACAATCAACTACCAGAAATCTTTTCTTGGTCTAAGCCATTAACTGCAGTGGTGAAAGTTCAAACAACAAACAAGCTTATTTCTATTTCAGCTTTAATTTTACAGGATTTGATCATCAACTTAGTTTAAACACAATTTACAAACTTACCTCTTTACCACGGAAGAAAAACATAAAGCTTCCAACAGACACTAATCCAAAACTTTCATTTTGTTGAGCAAATTCAAATAATCAAAAAGAATAATTCTTCCATTAATAACCACATGGCTTCATTTATGCTAACAATACTGTTGATACTCTTACCTTGGAGAAAGGGGCCCACAGAGAGCAGCACAGCAATTAGTAAAGATGTTGCCATAACTGTAGGGATTATAGTTTTCTTTACCTCTTTTATTTGACCATGATCCTTTAATCTGAAGAGATATGAACAATATGTATCATGTAATACAATACAGAAAATGACTATGAGAAATTAAGGTTGCAACATGCTACTTGCAGAAGAAACCACAGAAAATCCATAATGACACTTTCCAAACAATTTAAGAGTTTTGGGTTGTTATAAAGGCTAGACCCTACAAGCATATGCTTTACCTCCACAGATCTAGACAACCCACAACACAACCTCAAGAGATCAATATACTCAAAGCAGGAATTTCAGCATCTAAATATAACGGTCCAAGTTCAATTTTACAGATATTATAGCATATTTTACAGAGGAGGATCAATTGCAAAATATGATTAAAGCCAGCAATAGGGCACTTCTTTTCCATACTCATGGGTAAGTTATCAAGCTGTGCAATATCACACAACATTATCTTCCCTGAAGTTCGCAAATGCTTCTAAAATAGTGTAAAGCAATTGCAGCCATTGCTACCTTTTACTGCATATTACATTTTCTCTTAGCTAGCTCGCTTTTACTGTTTGTGAGATACTTGAGAGCCTGAGTAAAATGTCTTGCTGTATTCAATTGGGAATTTATGTTTTAAATTAAATTACTGAACAGTTTACTTGATATTGAGACATGTTTCACTGCTGCAGTTCCCTGCTATCTATCTTTCAACACTCTAGAAGAGACATTCATTTGAGGGAAGTGGGTGGAAGCACACTAAGTCCATCTAGGGAGACAATCCTGGCATAAACCTAATAACCAAGGAATAACCGAGTGTCTCATCTGTCTTATTAACAAGGTAGATTTCTTCCAAGTCAGGCTACTTGCTCTGATACTTGATGCTGAAGCACAATTAATTTTGATCCTGCTTGGGAAGTGCTTTTCTGGTTGATTGATATTTACTGTAAAATGTATAATTTTAGCTGTGACTTTAAACAATAACAAAACATATTTGGCAGTACTGAAGATGCTACTTTTATACCTACCAGTACCTATGAAAAAGGTGTAATAGGAAATTACAATAAAATAACTTAAAGCTTGAAGTGTTTTGTTAGATCACTTACTAATTTCCAAAAGCTTTCTATACCATTAGCTCCCTAGCTAATTTTGTTTTCTCCTTTCACTTATTACATATTTCTCCTTTTAGTTAGAACACAACAAGACTCCACAAATTTAAGCCAACAGCAAAACAAAGGAATCCTATATGCAAATAGACAGCTGTAGAAATGAGAGAGTTGATCTTTAAATTAATGATCTACTCCTTGCCAGAGGTTTTGGACCTCAGAATGGCAAAAAACCTTCAGAGGTAAGATAAAATAAAGAATGAAATTTTTGTTTAGAGAATTCAACGTACTTTTCAGGTTTTACAGTAAGCAATTTTTGAGTTAAAGAATATTTACCACTTCTAGTGAAAAGGAGATACTGAAAAATACTTATTAATTTCCTACTGTATTAAATATACTTGTCTCCTCCCTCCTGTATTTTAGTATTTCAAGATAGAGATCCTTCATGTGTAAACCGTAATGGACATATTATGTATATAATGAGCATACCTTCAAACAAATACAGTAAAAAAGATTTCATCTGATCTTTTGAATCAAGCACGACCTTTCCTTCTTTCCCACTAATGTATTTACAAAATGATGCAGACATGTCTGACTTAAGAAAAACATCCTCATTACTATTTAGAAATATATATGTATAAATATACTACAAACTTACATCTTCGTTTGTTGTTTGATTGGAGCTGATCAAATATGTATGAAAACCTGAGAGGCCAACAATGGACCATACTGAGAAAAAACATACCACAGCTTCCAGCACAGTAATTAAAAGTCAAGGAAATATAAGCAAATGAGAAAAAAATCCAGTAACAAGTAGTTAAAAACACAACATTCAGAGTAGTCTACAAGTCCTTTAAGATCACTGGAGCTTCAAAGGGATCAAAAAATAAACTCTAGGCATCTGCCTAGCCCAGACACAGCAGCAACCCAGACAAATACTGTGAGGAGTGTGTGTCCAGCCAGCACACTGCTGGTATGAGGTGCAATGCATAGAGCTGCACACTCAGATACCTGGATGGGAGCTTGTGGGATGTTCTTATGTGTGACTTACAGGGAACAGCATAGGGACAAGTCCAGCAGGAGCACCCTCAACTCAAAGGGAGCAGCAAAGGTGTGCACATGCACTGATTGGTATACTCAGAAAAACAGTCAGCACTCAACATTGCATACTTACTATAGTTTATATCATTCCTTTAAAGAAGTCACCATCTCAGAAGTAAGGCAATAAAGTTGCTTTTAAACTTTATAGAATCAAGCATAAAGAGGAACTTGCCAAACTTTCTGTAGAAGGCTTCCTTCTCTAGCTTTTATTTATTTATTTACACAAAATAGCCATGAACTCAGAATACATCAGCTTTGAGAATGCTATTTTCTATAATACTTCAATATTTTGGGGTTTTTTTAGGGAACATGAATCAACAGAAGAAAATGCTTTGGTTCTGAGAAAAATACATAAAATTCATGACTAGGAACAAAATGATGAGAAAAGAATAGGATAAAAATAATCTGTATATTAACCATATCAACCTTTAGTGAAGCCAGTTTCCAAGACAACACCAACTCAAAATGTTCCAGAACAAGGACACAGTCAGAACACAGGAAAAACACCCTTATCTCTGAACCTATCAATAGAAGAAAAATATGACAGTTCCTCACCCTTACACAGACACACAACCTAGAAACGGCATGGATGGACATAAATACTTGCAATAAAAAATCCTAACATTAGTTAGAAGTGAAGAGTTTAGTACTGCAGGACTGCCCATCCCTAATGAACTGGGATTCATTACATTCACTGAAGTGTCTGTATAATCTTTCCTAGAACCTATTTCAATCAGAGTGGTTCAAAGCCAGAAAAGAGCCATTTGGATTCTGAGCAAATCTGCTCCAAAAGCAGCAGGATGACCAAAGCATACTGCTGAGCAGCATGGTCACTACTCTCTGCCTCTCATTTCCTCCTCAGGGTGTGTGAAGTCAAACCAACACAAGACAGGAACTCTGCCTGCAACAGCCACAGCAAAAGCTTTAAAAGGAATACAGGGGATAATGGGTAAGGAAGCAGACTGTTGGCAGAGGGTTCCAAAACATGCAAAAGAAGGAAATAGCCAAAAACATGATGCACAATACAAACTGGGTTTTGAAAGAGTAGATTTAGTAAGGAAGGCTGCAGATGAGCACTGTTGGGTACAATCTGCACACCAGGAGAAAGATTCACCAGGTCAGAAAAGAAGAACCTTAGAGGGAAAAGTGCTCCCTGCAACCTGAATATATCACTAACAGGATGTTCCTCACCATAATTACACTCAAAAGGGTACTGAAAAGTGAGTTTATCCCTCCACATTGTAATTCCTACTGGGGGGGAAAAAAAAGGGGGGGGATTTCTTTCAGTTCCCCACAGGAAGGGACATTTTTCAGTTCCCCACACAATCATCCAAAAACAACTCAAGAACAGCAGGGGTAGTTTATGTCAAATTAAACAGAATTCACTAATTCAACCAAAGTCCATAAACAATAAAACAAACATTAAAAAGTAATATATTCTCAATAAAGTATAACCTTCTAGCATATTATGGTATAGTATCTTACCAGCATCACACAGTATAATTTTCCCTTAGTATCTCACAGAGACAGGGTTGTTAGCAAGATTGAAATGCCCATGTTCTCTGTGCCTGAATTGACTGGCTCCAAAGCAGCACTCCCAATACTATTTGGACAATTTAATTTTTTACTGTAATTAATTGTAACCAAACTTTTAAATTGTCCAACGTATCACTATCAAGCCAGGCATTTCTGCAAGATGTACTACTAAGCCTTTTAAAGCAGCACATCTCTGAACACAAATTATGAATTATGAGGCCACTGTTCTTGTACAAATATTCTCAAATGCATAAGCAATTACCTTTTGATTTAAAGACAATTGAAAGCTATTCTCAGTTTGAAAATAGTTTGAAAGAATTATCTTTTGTAAGAATTGACTGTGATTGTTTTAATTGGAAACTACTGTTGTGCTATTTAGAACTGTTTGTGCTTTTTAAAATTATTTGTGCAAAAAATCTTAACATAGCTTTGCTTAAGAAGGGAGTTTACAGCTCAATGATTCTACCTGAGGAAGACAAGCACAGCAAAAAATATATCTGCAGAATTTGACACTTCCAGGAAAATGACCTGGAAGAGTCTGTACACAACTATGAATGACTGCTTTTCCTTTGTGTAGAAAAGCAAACTATGTGAGGCACAATGGACAAATGGGAAAGAATTCTTTTTACAGTGTTTTTGTGAGAGGTGAAAACTGTTTATTCAGATAGGAAGCATTCAAAACATATACACAGGCAATGTACAGAAACTAACCAGCAGTGTTGTCAGTTTCCCACTGCTTTCTGACTCCATTCTCACTGAGTAGAAAATACAAAGAAGGCTCCCATGAAGTGATAAAAAGGTGAATGGAGCATTTACAGAATAGAACCACAGAATCGCTTGGCCTGGAAAGGATCTTAAAGGACACCTTCCGCTAGACCAGGTTGCTCAGAGCACCACTCAGTCTGGCCGTGAAGATTTCCAGAGATGGGGAATCAACCAAATCTCTGGGTAACCTGCTCACGTATCTCACCACTCACATCACAGAAACTTTGTTATGGCCAATCTATACCTGCTCTCTTTCAGCTTAAAACCTTGTTCTGTCACTATAGGCTCTGCTACGAAGTCTCTCTGTCTTTCTTATGAGACTTCTTTATATACTGACAGACCACAGTGAGATCTCCCCAGTCTTGTTCTTTTCCATGCTGAACAACAACAGTAGTCCCTGTGTACGCAATTTACATGCTGCTATGTAACTTAACACAAACTGCTATTTGAAAATTACTTCTCTAAAAACATAAAAAATAGTTTCAGAAATTGAGCTCTTCAAGGAAAGTGTGTCTGTTGTTCCAAAATCTACTTTTTCTATCCTAAAAAGAATCAGCTATTTTGGATACCTTCAGTTGTAAAAGCAGAACAATTCTTGAATATTTGTAGTGAAACCACAAAATGTGTATAGTGCAAAATGTATTTATAAATTCCATCACAAAACATGAAGCATATTTCATGGACATGGAAACTACAGATCTTTGTCAAGAGTACTGCTCTGCAAAACATGAAGAATAAAAACCACTCCAGGCTACAGTATTTTTCCTACCTCCAACATGTGGCAAGAAATCCTATTGTGCAGGAAGTGATGAAATCATTAACTGATGAAGTCTAAAAGGACACACTCAACAATAGCAAGAAAACAAGCAAAACCATTTCAGATGTTATTTTGCAACAAAATCTACAATATGTTTCAGTGAAAGGATATCTTGCAGGACTGTCCTTCAGAGCATTGAGGAACCCTGTTTGTTGAGAACCTGTAGAAATAGAACCCAAAATTACCAGCCAAGTAAGAAACTGGACTACGGGCTGTTTTTACTATAGTTAAAACAATTAACATTTGAAGATAACCAAATAATCATAGAATAGATTTACTAATATGAATCTGAGAACATGTTGCTCAGCAGCAACAACAGCAAAAAAGCTCTTGAGCAACTTATCAGGTTTAGCATCTGCAGGATATTTTCTCAACTCATACCAAATTGATGCACACATACTTTCCCATGAACAAGATTAGTGATTGCCCCTGCTCTTTTCAGACCTAATATGGAAAGAAAAAATTATAACATCCTGTTTAATTTTGAAATACTATTTTTCAAACTAACTTTTTGACTTGGAAAATTTATTCTATAAACTCAGATTCCCAACTTTCCATACTTTGTTTTGGAAGCAAATCTTTCTTATTTATAATTCTGCTCCTACTGCACCTACACGGATTTTTCTAACAGGTTACTGTTGCCTTTGGGCAAATAAAAGACAATTTAGTAGCTGAAAAGAGCTCAAAAGAAGCATTAACCCATCAACTAGAAATGCAGAAGCATGCAAAGTGAAAAAGCGCTTGGGTTCCATAAACATGAGATATTAATCAAAAAGGGTGATTTGACAATTTGCTGATTGCAACAAGTGAATTTGTTGTAGCTGACTTAATGTGACATAGCTACAGTTTGAACTTTCCTGTATAACATAAATGATTTAAATGCTGAAAGGCTTCCCCACAGCAAAAATTTTCCACTTAGCTAAATTCATCTAAAGATCTTTATGGAGAGAAGAATCTTGTCTTGACAAGAATAAAGAAACATATGTGTCATTCTCTGGACCTATCTGGTCAATTTTACTGCTTATTGTTACAAGTGGGAAGCTACTTACCTTGTATTTCCAAGCCTTTTCAGACTCTTACAATTAGTTCTTAGTCTCAAGGTACAAGACTAGTGGAACTTCCCCTGCCTTCTTACTATTTTTAGCATCCTTAATGGCAATGGCAGCAGATAGGTGTGATTTCTATACCCTGCTACAGGTCACACTCCTCCAAGCAGCACCCAAAACACCAGAACGGAAAGGTTGCTCATTGCAATAAACAGGTGAAATACTGATGCCTCCAACAGAGACAAGTAACTGTGAACACAGGTACTAGTACTGGAAATGTGTTCAATTTGGGGAGAGGGAAGAAAATCTTGCAAGACGGTACCCTTTAGTATAACTGATTTACAAATTAGTTTTATTATCTTCAATAATGTTATGTGCCCATATTCTTAAACCTAGAAAGAACGAATTTCCAATGCATGCCTCAGAAGGCCACAGAAAACAAACAAACAAAAAAAACATATCTTACATCTCATCACCACCTAGGCCCACCAAAATTTATAAAATGCCACCTTGCAAGATATGTTATAAAAATATGTGAACTTTAAAAAAATTGTCTAAATCAAGAGGCATTAAAATAAAATAATTTTGCCAGGACTTATGTATGACTTTGAAATATTGCAGGAAGGCCATAATCTGAGGACTACAAACTGAGACTTCCTTCAGCCACGCTAACAAAAAGCAGTCTATGCCAAGAGCAAAGGTTCAGATTAAGTAACTGAGAATCTTGCTTAATGGTTAGCATCAGCTAAAGAACTGAAGAGCTACAAAACAGAACACAAATTGTTGAGTGGTAATTATTAGAAAAGTAGACAGAAAGACTTCTAGAGGTACGGTAGGCACAAAGAGAGTGGAGTGATAAGAAAACGTTATTTGTAAAGAACTCTTTTTTGGACACTGTCAAAACTGGAGCAGACAAATTTGAAAGCTGGGCTTGAAGATCCAGTGTATCAATTAAATATCAAGGAACTAATCACATTTCATACCTGCTCCCATTGCCTTTGAGGACTGATCAATCTTTAGAGCTTAAGGGTATTTTTTCTTGTCTTGTTCTAGGTAGATGAACCTCTATGGCAAGAATATTTTGCAGCTGACAAGCAATTCAGCATTTAACATTTACTATACGTAATCTGTAACATCTACACAATGCTTAGGTGCTTCTCAACCACACAGGCACAATTAATTACTCCACTCTTTGTCTAAATCAGACTCAAGAGTTAGGTACGGACACTGTAAAATCCACTAGATAAACCTATTTTACATACAAAACATGAAATACTGACATTATATTGATAACTCATATACTAAAAACTAAAAAAAAGCACTGAAGTCCTTGTGAAACAAAGGTAGGGTAGTGTCAAAAATAGTTTTACGTTGTCACTCTAGGAATGTTTTAAACTAATGGGCACTAGCAAAGACTTCAGAAAATAAAAGTGTCTTTCTTCGTAAATGTAAAAGGTGCGTATGCATATGCTCATGTACGCCCAGATAAATAACAAGCGCTTAAGTATTAATGGCAAGTGTTCTTTTTCTAATAATTTTTATTTTTGAAACAATATATACATTTTATCTCTGCTTTTTTCAACTGGTATTGGAAATGCTGCATCTGGTAGTGTGAACAAGTTGTTCATTCAGACTCCCTCAAAATTACATATCCCAGTTCTAGCCTATGAACTAGATTTCTGAGCTATAGGAGAGCCTCTCAGTGTTTGCATCATAGTGTTGTGAAGAACGGGTAAGAGCAGGAATTCTGCTCTTTAAAATACAACTTTTCCCTGCATGTTGTAAACAATTCCAGAACTGAGCACAATCTGACATGTTTTTTCCAGTAACACATTCTCTGAACATTATCAAGTTAGCTTTACAAATGTGTCATATACCGAAATTTTTATTTTTATCAGGTTTCTGTTGCAATACAGAATACAAAGGAATAAGCAGATCACATTTCCAAAGTGGTTAAAGAAACACTCTTTAAGGCAATATCCTATATAATTAGTGAAAAATATAGAACGTTCTTCTAGCATTAGTGGGTTAAAAAAACCCCAACCTACAAAAGGTGTATAAAGACAAGTCATGTAACCTGTCACCATAAATGTGATCATCATCCATATAGGAGCCAGCAAAATTAGCTAGGGGTATGCAAAAAAATGACAGTACCCAAAAGAGTTTTTGACCTCAAACGCAACCCAGAACACAAATAAAAATCAGTCTCAAACTCATTAGTATTTCTGATTCATTCTGTTATGAATTGGTTATTCTCTGAATGTCTATGCAAATGAAAATAATGCGTTCAAAATAGGGTTGAGAATGGTGTAAAGCTAAACAGCGAACTATGAAAAGTATAGCTCCAATCTATTTTCTAGCAATTGACCTCTTTGGATGGTAAGTGACCCATGCTTACAGTTAAAAAGCACATGGAAGTTCTTTAGGTAAACGATACTAGCAGTATACTTAAACATACAGTGTATGTGATGCTTTTCCAATGAATCATCCATAAAAGGACAAAAAAAAATTAAAAAAAAAAAAAATTAGGAGTGCATTAAGGTAAAGCCAGGGCCAGGCCAATGACTACTATGAGCAGTGCCTACTATAAACCAGAATGGGACTCTTTGGGGATTGTGAAGTTTCAGAGAACAGGCAAATAAATAAATAAATAAATAAACCCTGAATGATCAAAATATTAACTTAAAAAACTCAAGCAAATGGCTACATACGTAATCTGATTTCACCAGCATACTTACGAAGGATGACGTGGGTGATAACGAATGCAAATATAAAGACTGTCAGAAAGGACAGAGATAAAATAAACATATAAAAAAATCTGTAGTTTCTTTTCCCCACACAGTTGCCTACCCAGGGACAGTGGTGATCAAACCGTTCTGAAATGAGAGGCAGAAGAAAAAAAAATGGAAAACAATTAATAAAATGCTGTTTACGCGAAAAAAATGTTCTCCGAATACTATATTAAAACTTATGATTTAACTGGCATTTGCAAATAGCCACAGAGAAGTTCTTATTTAGAAAGGAACAAAAAATATAAAAGAAAAAAAAGGAGTACTTTAATGAAACCTTACAATTTTTAAAGAAATCAAAGTATGGCTGAGGTGAGGTCCTGTTAAACTAACAGCCTTATTGTGACAAATTGTGCAGTCAGACCAGCAAGCATGTATTTATCCACTGTCACATGGAGCATCAGAAACTCAGCTGTATCTGTTTTTTTTAAAACAAGGTGGCTTTTTTTTTCCTTCAGTACATCTTCTACTCAAAATTGGAACTTCTGAGGTTCTTTCCTTTCCATCTGTCATGATCACACCTCTGACTGATGCCTACTATCATATCATCCATCCATTATGGAGCATGAAATATTTACAGCTTCCCTCTTCCTTTCATTGCTTTGCTCAAGATATTTTTCATTCCAGACCACCAATTTTTCCACTTGGATTTGACGCTGTCATACAAGACCATTAAAAATAGCAAAATCATTCACATAAAACATTTTTAAAATGTTAGAATTTAAATTTATCATATAAAAATGGGTAATCTGCATGATCTGTTACCCTTTGCACTATAGGCTCTGTCTCATTTTTACTAAGTGAAACCCCTTCTCTTCACCTCCCTGAGAGAACTTGTTCATGAGATAGGAAAAGGCCAAGGTGGACCAGAAACAAGTGTCCCCATCACGGGGGAAATGCCTCAGTGCTGGAAAGCAGCAGACGGAATGGCTTATTCTGCTTCTCCCCAGGCAGCCTGAATCCATCCTCCATGTCCCAGTATACTGGGTAATGGAAACAAAGCTATTGCCAGGAAACAAACTTGCATTTCCTAACTTTTCTTTGGACAGATTACATCAACAGAATTTTAGGGTTTTTTTAAATCAAATCCAAGACTATAAGACAGATGAATTCATGCCGACTCTTTCTTTTACTCTCTGATCCTTGTCCAAATCCTGGTTTGTTTTCTCTGATTTTTATGCCTCCACTGACGTACTACCAAACTATTTGTAATTCCACAGGAAAGGCAAACTATAAATCCGAAGTCCTTTAAGCCCTGTGTTGGAAAGGCAAATCTGACCAAGTAAATCAGCATATTTTAGTTCTGGACTTATGTTAAAGGCCTACATTAGAGGTTCTTCTTGAAGGATGTATTTAGTATTATCTTAATTTAAAAAAAGTCAAAGCAACATGCAAAACAGATTTCTGAGTCCACCAGACTTTCAGGGTCTTTTTTTAAAAATAGTTTTGCATGACAGCTGTTTGGACCACATGTTTCTGCTATAAATCTGTTTCAAATTCCAACAGGGCTATTCAAGGTGAAGTCACTGAACTTTCTTAAGATAAGACTTCAGAATACTTTGAGTGAGCACTGCTAAGAATACCCAGAAATAAACACTTTGGGTAGGTGATACTACCATTTCTCAGTGCACCACAGTTGTATTCCCAAAATAATCGATATTGCATTTTAAAAGTGCTTGTCTTCAAATCTGTGCTTCTGAATGAGCCCTCGTATTCTGATAAACACCCTACTTCATTTAAATTCATTCATACATACAACTCATAAACAAACAACACCACAAAGGAACACAGCTCCAGAGCCATTTTAAAAAGCAGAATCCTAGGGTATTTTTGTATCCTACTGCTAAAAAAATACATTACGTGTCTTGAAACATGAATTCCATATACACACATTCATTCTCTTCTATGCTGACACAGTACAAAATGAATGATATTGACATAAAGCTGTTCCTAGCCATGAAACAACATTTAGATATTTGCAGACATCTATTTGATGGATTCAGATAAATGCAGACAAACACACACACATACACACAACCCCTCTAGCTATAAACTCACGTTCCTATACGTACACACGCTCCTTACTGAAGACTGACTTGGTGTTTTAAACCAATTTGATAGTCCTCTTCAATTTCCACCTTCAAACTTTCCGAAAGGCTCGGCTTTCTCAATAAAGATCTTACTAATCATTGTGAAACTAAGTAACTACCTAAGATATTTATAAAGGAGGAATGGACCAAAAAGGCTGGATACAAAAAGCTCTACTACAGTATTAAACTGGAATCAACTGTAATGAAAAAAAGCATATTAAAAGGTTTACATGAATCTTATGATAAATAAATTTGGTGTCATTTTTCTCAGTCAAAAAATAGAAAGGTATGTGACATGTGCCACAAAACAGTATATTAAAAGGCAAGACATTATTCTACTCAGCAGAACACAAATATGCAAATGCAATTTAAAGATAACAGCCTTAGAGCTTGTGAGCTGCTCTGCTTAGTTATTAATGCAGGAGAAAACTGCCAACCCTGGGAAAATGAAGACACAAATGCTAAGCAGAAACTTCCAATGCTGTTGAAAAATATAAAATATATTAAATCTAGAGATGTTTCTTCTTTCTTAGAAAAACATGACCTAATAAGTATTAATGAAGAAGTAACACAGCATCTTAAGGTTCACCTCCAGCATTCCAGATGCCTGCCAGTGATTTTGTAAAGGAAGCTCTATCTGACATCTCCACTTGGACAATGTTGGCAGCAGAATTAAGATAACTTCATAGAGATATAAAAAATCACTGATGCTGAGAAAAACTGGAATTCCAGTCCTCATGAACTTAAAATGCAGAGCAAATAGAAATGCAATTTCTTGAACAGGCTGTTAAGAAGTGACGACTGCAGTTCTGGATAGTTAACATACTACTCTATTCAAACATTTGTGGGAAGGCTAATGTAAAAATATTTGAGGAAAATACAGACAATTAAAGCATTGATAAATGCTTGTAAATGCTTGTTAATATAAGCGTATTAGAATTCGTAAGGAGAGAAGAAGAAAGCTTAAGCACTCTATGGATAGAAACACTGTGATATATCACCCTCCTAAACTCAAGTTTAAACAAAAGCAGATATTTTCCTTCTTGATGCATCTTCAAGCTGTATCTTGTATCTACCTAATCAAGAATTACTGATAGAACAAATGGCCCAGTTTCTACAGTTTCAGCAATTCTGTGAAGTCTTTTGCCTCTGTGCTCATGGCTCTCCATTCTTAGGCCAAGCCTGGTGTTCATTTTACCTTGCAGGCAGCAGGCTGACAGAGCCAGATGAACCCAAAACTACGGCTTTCTTTTGCCTATCTCCTCAGATCACATCATCAGACAAACACCAAAGCTGGCCTGAGTGAAGCACTGAAAACATACTGCCAGAGAAGGTATGAAATAACACCTTCAGAAGCAGCTAAGTGCTAAGTCAGCCTAGCTGCAACACCAACCTTACTACAGGTTAGCAGTTATCAGAACTGCAGGAGAAATCCAGTTTTGATTAATTTTTCAGGATCTGAGATCAAAACTTGACGCAAATAAAAAAAAGACTGAAAAAAATGTGGGAAGAGTTTATAAGGTAAAGCATCAATAAAAAGAGATGAGTAAATGGAGACTATAAATGCTGCTGTACAAGTCACAGAAAACTTCAAAGAGGCAAGAAATTTCAGGAACTGTCAATAACAGTAACAAAGACTATTACATTACTCTTTCCCAAATGATCCGCATCTTTGAATTTAAATAATAACTTCTGAAGATAGTGAGTACCCCCATAACTAAATCCAAAGGATGAGGCTTCACAAGATAATTGAGCCAATCTAAAACCTTAGCAGCAGTGAAAGAGATGGTCTCATGCTGCCTTTCCTGCCACTTCATCCCACTTCCTTCTTTCATTGTGTAAGCTAATGATGAATCAGGTCAGTTCCCTGGACTAGCAGGAAAGGGGAAAAAAAAGGAATTATTTTGCTCATTGACGAGTGGGAAAAACTGACTTACCAATGCCTGTGTGGCACCAAATTTGTGAAAAGGCACAAAGAAGAGTATCACAGAAATAAGGGGAAAAA
>VXBI01000512.1:0-41158 GCA_013397375.1 Toxostoma redivivum | reverse complement strand
AACAAAAAAAAAGATACAAAAAAAAAAAATGAAAGAAAAAAAAAAAAAAAAAAAGAAGAGGATGACATTCAAATCCCTTTGGAAGCAGCAAGCTGTCAGCATGACTCAGTGGTCTCATTAACACTCACCCAAGTGGTCTGATTAACACTCACCTAATAATCTATGCTACCTGGATGACAGAAGAACACTGTACTTTAGACATTCCTCATTTTTTACCTTCCCTGAAACATTTGTATTTAAAACTTGCATAAGAAACATTAACTGTTGGATATCTCAGATAAAAACAAAACGGAGAACATTTCCCATTTTACTGAGCAATGGTCTTACACATGCAGTGTTTCCTTCAGAAGCGGCACCAAAGTATGTTCCTTGCTGCTCAGAACCAAAGAGTCAAATCTCTACTTTTCCACAGCACAGCATGTAGACTCCTAAATACTTAAATATTCTGCTTCCATTTTTCAATCACTACACTCCAGGAAACCATGCACAAAATGACCCAAATGCTTTCCTTCCCTGTTCAAAACATCTAATGAAAGCCTAATAATTTACAAGGAACGCAAAAGTATTTCTAAATGGAACATTTGTAGGCCAGCCTGGCCCTTCAGTTTGCAGTATTTATGAGCTGTTTCCTTTTTTCTTTACTCAACTGAATCACTGCACACCAGCATACATTTTCTAAAGCTCAGTGTGAAGGTAGGACTCAAAGACAAGAAGTCGACAGGTGCAAAAATATCTAGGTCGTGTTTCTAAGAGATTGCAGTGAATACAAGTTTGAATTCACTTGGTAATTTTTCCACCCTGCACAAGCATAGCATTGTAAGGCAAAGGCACAAACCTAAGGCATTCCCTGAATGTTACCATCTTTATTTACATATGCAAACATGTATCCCATGACTGGAAAGAGTCAAGAGCCTACTATACAAATCCTGCATCAGTAAGAGGTCACATTACAGGTCAACCAATTGGGCCAGGATTACTCAAAATTACTTCTGATAGTAGCAGTAGTAAAAAAAAGGACTACAATGTCCATTGTCAAGGACTCACACTGAGTAATTATGTAGAGACTGACACATCTGCACATATTTATAATGATGACAATTAAAGCTTTTTGAAGGACTATGATGTCATGATATGACCACATCTATTCAGGCTTCTCGACTTGACATTTTGTACAATAAATGGTACTTTCAGAATCTGAATTGCTCTTGAAATGTTTAAGAAAACAAATGAGGTTTTTCAAAGTCCATACGAGAAATATGTTTTATTACAAAAATTATTTATTTTCTTCTGAGATTCAGTAGTCCAATCCCTCCTGCTGAAAGTAAGGCACACATGCACAAAAGCAAATATAACCATTACATAAAGTTCTTTACAGTAAGTTCAAAATACCTGATAATTTAACATAACAAAAAAAATTTATATCCAATAATCATAGCATATTCATAAAAACTATCCTTAGCTCCAATGTTCAGTTTCACAGACTGAAATCATCACTCCTAAGAAAATTATTTATTTAATAATATTTAAACAACCACCCCACTGATAGGATTTGCCATCAACTGGCAACAGCAATCAAATACTTGGATCAATTTAACTTACACATATGCCTGACAGTTGTGCCCCTGACAATACCTTTGCTGTTACTTTTGTGGAATGAAATCTGAATATAAATTTAAATGAAAAAAGCAATGAATAACAAAAGATCAATTGCAAATCACATTTACATGCACGCTGATGTTATTTTAGATCATCTGTTATGGACATTGCACAATGGACCCTTTAAATCACCGAGCTTCAGCACTTTCATACACTGATTCCAAATCAAAACACCCCATGAGAACCAAACAGAAAAAAAGTGTCTTCTGGCTTCAAGTTAGCATTTGGGAAATACTTACCAAAAGTTTACTCCAAATTACATTCTGGACACTAATCTCTACAAGGTGATGCAAACTGAAATATTAATGCAACATTGGGAAAGATGGGTCTCTATTAATGAAATAAGTTAATAATGTGCCTAAGTATCTACAACAAAAAGTCAATCAGAAAAATAAACACAAGAGCTACTTAACATGTATTTAATTCTCATGACTGTTTAAACTGCTCCAGACAGCTAAGCTATTTGGGTGGGGTTTTAAGAAAATAAGTTGCAATGACAACTTTTTGCATGCGAAACAATTTCAGTACTTGTAGACTATTGCTATTCACAGAAAGAAAATAAACACGCTTAATTTTCAAAATAAAAACAGCAATTGATTTATTAGGAAAACATCCAGCCACTGCCCTAGGATAGCTCATAATAATTAAACTGTATTGTCACATAGATCACTTCACCGCACCCTCCAATAATAAATGTTGACTAATTAACAAACTCCTTTGACTGCATGTACATTAATGGTGACATTTTCAAAGGCAGCAGCAGCAGTTTAGAATGGCTGCTCTTTGAGAGGTACGAAGAGTGCACAGTGAAGGACCTCACTGCTTAGCACTCTCTCTTTACATACCCATTCAAGTACATACACCCTGGTGTACCCAGACAAGTGCCTGACACACAATCAACTATGGACAAAGAGATTTTAAAACCCCAAATTTGCCCCTAGAGAAAGCATAGTATCCTTACCAAGTAACATCAGTCACGAGGTTTATGGATTAATTTCTCTATTTTCTAGAGGAAAGCACATTTTTTTACACACTTCCATTGCTGTCTTTTGCCAGAATTTGCAAAATTTTAACCTTCTGCAAGTTGTTGCTGCACTGAATGTAAATATGTGCTTATTTTCTTAGGTTCCTAATTTTTTAACATGGTAATTTCTCTAATTTTTACTCTGACACCTTGAGATTTACAACATCATTTACAGTCAGATGATCTGATCATCTCTGCATGTTTTCATATGCAGACCAATGCATAAGCCACAACTTCTCTTAAGTAACCTATAATACGATTTTCTTTTTTAAAGAGACTGACATTTCACAGTCCATTGGCTTAGGATTTGGAGACCCTGAAACACATGCCATGCTCCCTGAATTTCCAAAGTACATCTAATTATACAAATGGCACAATCATAAATAATGTATCACTTCTGTGAGTGCTGGTGTGTACTCCACTTGGCAGCTTCTTGTTCTACCTCTTTGGGGCACTCAAACAAAAAGAGTCCAAGCCATTTCTCATCCTGGGAAAAATACATAAGAAAAGAAAGAAGAAAGAAAAGAATGGTCATAGCAGCCAAATTTGTGCTTTTAACTGTTCAGCAAAAGAGTAATTTCAAGACAACCGGAGCTAACACATTCAAAATGAAGTGAAAATTGTACTCTATTCACTGCAGGAAATGTAAGGAAAGAAATAAGCAAAGGCCATGAAAAGGAAGTGAAGGCAAGAAAGGAAATAATAAGGTAATTAAGAAAGTGTGCTACAGAACAGAATTAAAACCAAGCAAACCAAACTCCTGACACACATTGCTTATAAAGTTCTGAGAAAATTATTCTCAGAAGCACCGTCTGTGTTAGCAAATCCAAACTGTTTTACCTCTCAGCCTGCTTTTGAAGTAATTGGTATTCTTCTGGCTGGAAGATGGTGGTATCTAGAGTAAATACAGGGAAAAGCTTGTCTCCAGAACACAATGCTAATTCTCACTCTGTCTTACATTGTGTTATGTGTGTTTTGGAAATTAATTCCCCATATTGTTCAGATACAGCTACCTGTTTCCTGTTCAGCTTTCATTACAGAAATCTAATTAAACAAAATAAAAAGTATTTATTAAAACCAAACAAAAGAAAGGGATGTTACACAGTTGTCTTGGAAGACAACACTCAATGTTGTAAGGATCAAAAATAAATTAAAAAGCCACCATTAGGTCTTTCAGAAGCAAGTCCAACCACTGCCTTCTTTCTAGCATTACACAGCGCTATCAGAACCTCTTGTTAAAACACAGCAATAACTAGCTTGAGCTCAGAATTTATGTCTGGTTTGGTTACTTTTATTCTAAAGTCTTTATGTCTTGTTTTTAGATACACGTTATGTTTAACTCATTTGTAATTCTTAAGCAACATAATGGTACACAAAACGCTTGAGGGGCTGACTTCCAACTGACATTCACAGAGGCAGTAAAGAAAGCAAATCAGGAATACACCCAAGGTATGTGCTCCAGGGAACACTTATTCAACCAAATTTTTAAGGTATTACATAAACGGAAAAAACTACATTTGTATGAAAACAGAGATTTTTCTGGACACTACTAGAAAAATACTGTAGAGTTAAAGGAGGCTAGAACACAAATCAGCTCTTTTCTTCTTTTTTCTTATTTTAAGCTCTTTGTTGTTATTTTTATCTACAAATACCACATAGACATTTATAATAAACAGTGATGAAACAAAAATCAAACAAGGTCAAGTAACAGATACGCTTACTAAGCAATTAAACAGAAAAAAAGAGTAAGTCTTTGTATGTACTTACATATTTAAAATTCTGCAAAATAGATTCCTTACAGAATAAAAACCATTAATAAAAAACACAGAATGAAAGACCCTCTCTTTCACACTGCATTCATTTGCCAAGTAGCATAAGACACCTTTAGGTAAAAGTAGCACACTGTTTTTTCTGAGCGGTGAGTGCTGGTTTGAGGACAGACTCCATTCTCGTACCACAGAGTCTCTGTAGCTGGTTTTTAACTGCAGCAAAATCTTGAAAACTATGTGGTAGAAAGGAATGCATGGCCATACTGGTAGTGAGCTGCTTAAATATCATGTTATGTTTAAATAGTATAAGTTACTTAAATATCCATACGTGTGTGAAGTAGGACTACTTGTGCATACGTTTAGTTAAATCAGTAATAAACTAACAAATAGTGGCACAAGAACTCATTGCTATTAAAAGATTTATTCAGAAACTAAATAAAAGCATCATCATATGGACAATACTAACTTAAGAGTGGTGGCAAACTGTATAACACCCTCTAATCAAGTGTACGCTCTCAGATTGTTAGATTCCCACAGCTACATGAGCCATCCAATTTTCTTGCAGGTACTCGTAGATTTCACTTTTTGCATTCAGTACACCTGAGTCTAATCAGGAAATAAAGATCCTATACAGTGTACCCTGAAAAAGTCAATTTATTGTAATTCCCATTATCAACACTGAGGAGAAAAAACAGCAAATTCATTAAATTACTTTAAAACAAGTAACTCCAAACTAAAAAATGTGCAAGAGGAAATTACAACGATCACCTATCTTATGAGCAGAAAAGACATTTCAGTTATGTAAGTAATTCCTCACTCTTTTCTGATAAATATCTATAATAATTCCCATCTGTTTTTTCATCCCAGACATGATCAGAAGACTTTATAAGCTGTTTCCTTGCCATCACTAATTTTATGTTTTACAGAATAGGTTTTCCAGATGTTTTATGAAAAGGACACTGATTATAAAATAATCTATCAGAAAATCTTTTATACTGGTGTATTTAAAAAAAAAACAACATTATTTTAAAATAAGCTTCAGGTTGTACAGGGGAGGTTGCTCTTGTTTTTGGTCTCTTGGTAAAGAAAACAGCTTTTCAACTTTTATATATCACACAGTCAACAGCTGTACGTATTATCCAGTTTGTTGCGCAATGTCACAACACTGTAATGTTCAGGTTACACATTTGCTAAAATATTTTTATGAAAAATGTGCCAACTGCAATTCATAAACATCCCTACTTGCTCAGTAAAGGCAAGCTCAATAGCTTTTGTGACACTTACAAAATTTAACACATCAGAAAAATTTATTTACTGAAGGAACCATCTACAGATACCAATCAATTCTATAGGGCCAAAAGGCTAATAAGCTTTTCTGTCTGATGCAAGTGTACTCCCTAAATGAGTATCATCTAAACATAAAACTCCAATTCTTCCAATGACTGCTTTATATCTAAAAATATCACTGCTGAATGCTGCAATTACATTTCTCAGCTGGAGACATCTTTCTACATTATTTTCTTGAATGTGTAAGATCCAGGCTCAACAGTGTGCTAATCAACTGCACTAAACTGCAAATGTGATCTAATTAACTGGAAACCACTCAGATTTGATTGGTAGGGGTTTTTTGGTTTGCTTTTAAATCATCTTGTCTGACCTCCATAGAAACTAGTAATTAAAAAGGACAAGATATTCAGAGAGGAAAAAAAAACAACCCTGTAATTATAAAATATGCTTAGGTCCTGACGACATGTACTTACTCTGAAAATAGCATGTTTGCCCAGTAACTTCTAGTCATAAAACTGCTCAAAGGTAAGAATCACCTACAGTGTGTATTTTGGTCACACAGCCCTAATCATTTGAACTGTGCCTAACAGTTAGTTACTAAAGAACTGGAGAAGCAGCTCCTTGCCCTCAATTTAGTTTGGTGACGAAAACAATTCTGAGACTCCCAAAAAGCTTGGAAAGGTCATCGCACATTATATGTGGCCTTATTCGAGTTGAGTGTGTTCTTTGCCATTAGGGCAGGTTAGGAAAGATGTATGCATCAGAAAATAATTTCCCTTCTTGAACTAGCAACATCTGCTAGGCCAAGTCTCCTTTTCTGCCTCCTCTAAAATTCTTAACATTTAACAGATCTTGTAGGAAAGGAAGATGAACAGAGCAAGTCACCTTGTGACTAATCTTGTCACTAACTGCTTTTTTTTTCTGTCTCCTATGAAAACTATTCATAACAATATATAAGCTACTAAACTGAACATATGCCATATCTTTTTTCTTACTCACCTACGCAGTTATCACAAAGGCTGCAATGTGAGGCACGAGGTGGGCGGAAAATCTTGCAAGTAAAACAATATTTTAGTTTCACTGTCTGTCCATTGATGATCACTTCTTTTGTTCTGGGAGGGGGGCGATATCCTCCTGAACTGGAGCCATTTGCTATATCTAAACATGAAAATACAAGACATGAAATGTTGCACATGAGCTATGATGTTTGCACAAAACGGTCCTTGATGGCAATCTACAGCAAATTTCAAATTCTTATTTACACACTTAAAATAAACAAAATTTCCCCTGCTAATTCTCAAGTAATAAGTAGCAAAGATATACTTCATTGCAAATAGCATCCAAAGCCAATCAATCTGAATCAAAGAAACAATGATGCTGATGATGACCTTGATCAGAAAATTCTCACCGTTTCACACCCCCTTATAGGTCTTAGATAACATATTAAAGACAACTATAACTATTGGTGTAGGACAGCAAAACTTGGAAGTTACCTTTAGAATCTTCGTAATTTTTTTCAGAATTCCTGTAATAGCAAGAAAATCTCCCAAGAAGTGCTGCAGAAATTCTACAGCCTAATAGAGAATCTGCACATTTACTGAAGCAATAGCAGCTCTGTCATCTGAGCCTGGTGAATGTTGAGATCTCTTGCATGCTGTCATACAACAGAGCACATTCACAAGTATTAACAGCTTTTGCTGTTGAGAAGTTTGAACACTCAACTCCCAGTCTTACTTCCACACACCCTGAAGTTTTTTATTGCATAAAACCAGTTTCCAACTACCTCGTTTGATGTAAGTGGTAGAGTTTTGGGTTTTGTTTCTAAGCTTCCTTCCTTTTGTTTTATTTTAGGATATCACCAATAATTTTTTCCAGCATCTAAAGGACTGATTGGGCTAAATCATTAAAGCTCAATTTTTCCCAGGCTGAGCTTTACTCTGAAAGTTCAACATGTAAAAGTGGTGCGTTTTTCTAGGTTTATCTGTTCTTGTGTAATCACAATCAAAACAAACAAAAGAAGTGAAAAAAACCACCCACCCTGAATTTATTACACTTGGATAACAGAACAGCTAAGACAATAACGAAGTAAAATAAAAATTTTTCCAATACATGAATGAAAATGCATTTCAAAGTCACAGTCAAGTCACTTGAACAACTGCGTCTTAAGCTGACCCCCTTTCATGTGGGGTTTGTTACCAACTGATTTATTACTTGTATTTGAGCTCAAATGGTTATAAATATCACCCACTATTTAGATTTCTGCCAATTATACAGCCTACAAATTATGTATTTTCCAAAGGGGCAACAAGAAAGTCTCCCACCTAGCAAGGTATTCAAACTGACAACAGCACAGCTGTACTAGCAAAGGTGCAATTATACAACATGTTGATTGGGCAGCAAATCTAACTTAAGGAGTTCTTATCTGCAACGTGCTCACCCATAAATATGATACATAAATACGCATCAATAAAAGTCTTTGTGGGACACCACTGTAAACTTGAACACTGAAATAACCAGACTTCAGAAAACTCTCATGGAGAAGAGATGAAATGAAGGGAGCAATAGCTGAGATGGATGGAATCTGGGTATAAAGCTCCTAAACATCCATTATGAGAAGGAAATGGTGAATAGTGAAGAAAGAGCAGCACAGAAGCAGCCTCCTACAGCCTGATGAGGTATAGACATTCACTTGTGCTGGATATAAACCAACTCCTGCAATGTGCTGTGATGCTTGGCCAGGTCCTATAATCTGCACATGGAAGCATGGATTAGGCTCCCACAGCTAGCACTTATACCGATTTTGACCTCAAGACCAATATACTTGACAAGTATTTTTGATTACGTAATGCTACCAGCGTATTTCAGTTTATAAGCTGAAAAGATGTTCTTTGGAAGGCACAGCACAACTGTGCTTATACTATTAAAAGCTTTAGAGAAACATGAATGTTACCTAAATCCAGAAGACGGGGAAGAATTTCTTATAACTCACATTACATTAAAAAAGCTTCCAGTGACATTATAATCAATTGGCTTGTAATAGTCATAGTCCTTCTAGAAATCTTTGGGCATTACAAAACACAATGTTACACCCATTTCTGACCATATTTTGGTCAAGATAAGAGTTAAACTGTGAACATAAATATAGGTCATTAGCCCTACCTAATTTTTTTATCAAATAAAGCATTTAACACATGCTGGCATGGCATATTTATATATAAACCAAAGTTTTCATTTGATTCTCAAATTCAGGTGCATAATTATAAAAACTACTACTAAAGCCTGAATTTCATCTAGATGTAGTTTTGTATGCTAGAAATACTGACGCATTGAATTTCCTAACAGAACAGTAATATTTCAGATTTTTTTCTTTTACAAAATCTTATTCCTGAATAATCATTGAAGGAAAATTACTTAAACCAGTCAAGGGGAATTGTTTAGAAGAAAAATGCTCTTTTTCCTAGATAAACGTCTATTTTATAAAAGGCACATTGACTAAACCCAGTATTTCCCTACCCTTTCAAGAAATTCATAAAGTGCATCACAATTATTTGAAATGGGCTCTGGCAGAATCTCAAAGGCAACTTCTGTCTTCTCTGGTGGTAAAATGAGACTACTGTCCAGCCCATTTTATTTACAACACTGGTCTTCTAAGAGGATTTCCTCCCAAACATTTGCAGGGAAGTTCAGAAACAGCAAATCCTAGCTCTCCGTGGCAAATTAATCTTGAAATCCAAGGGTGAAAGTTGATGCAAACAAAATCAATGTAAACAGTCTTGCTGACTTTCCAAGGACTGAGAATTTTTCTCAAAATCCTACACTGCATAATCAAACCTGAATGTTCCAGTCTTTGTGTTTACTAACATCTTTTTCCTGGAAACAAGCTGCAGAGCAAGGTCAAATGTGCTTGGATTTAATACGATTTATCTAACCTAAATGTGCTAAATGTGTCCTGGTTTCACTGTGAATTTTTGCCTTCAGTGCAACTGCTCATAATCAGGGTTTAACACAGTCAAATCTTAAATATATGACATTTCTTTGAGGAACAGAAAGATTAACCTTTATGGAATCACCTTCCTCAAATGAACTGTGTTTGACCACTATTACATTTTACTCATCCAACCTATTACTGACGTAGTAACGCAAGTTCTTTCACTAAAAGGCTAAAATTTACCCACTAATAGGACTGGCATCCATCCTCTCTATTCTGACACATTTTGTAACTTCTCAAGCAGGGTTAACTATTCATGCACTAGATGGGGCTCCAGCATTTTTTTTACCATAATTAGAAAATCCCCATACGTGCAATCCATGTCCTTGCAGGACCAAGAGACCCAAACTGCTCCAAGAAAGATACTCCAAGTATTTAATGGATATACAGCACAGCTTGGCAACCCTCTAACGGGACAGCAAACTCCACTTAGATTTCTCAATTTATTATGCTACAAACAAACAAGCAGTGCTCACGAAAGACAGAAGCTGCAAGTTTGTATACATATCACTAGGATTCTCCTGCTCAATCAAGATTGGATTTTTTGGTCAATATTCCTACAAACCTAAGACAAACAGCCTCCAGAAGGCAATCCTACATTGTCTCTATACAGGCTTCTTAACCATATCATGCAACGTTTGTTGACAACTTAAAAAAGATACAATTTCAATCTTCAAACAGCACTATTTGAGAAGTCAGTAAACTGAAACAATTTTAATGTTTCCTGAGGACTAAATGAAAAGGTAATGAAAAGAATCTTAATGTATAACTGACAACATCTGAAAAATAATAGGAAAAAATCCCAACCAAAACAAAACAAAGCCTGCCAACAACGCAAGTCTCTAAGAAATTTCTTCCTCTGTGTTTAACCACTTAAATTCAAGCTACTGACAGTAGGCTACAAGACAAAAGAGTAATTTATTTCTTGGAGGGAAGAGAGCTTTAATAAAATGCTCTTGTTTCCAGACAGTAATCTCAGGGACAAACAATACTGGGAACCTAGTTTAGACTGAAACCAGCAGCTGCTAACTGCATTCTTCACATACTTCTTCATCTGATAGCCATCAAGAGATATCAACCACACATTATTCCTGACTTTAAGGACTTGCTGCCTTAGATTTTTCTTAAATAATGTATTATTTTCTTAAAAGTAGAGTTGCATGATCTTCTTGAAGCCTAAAACTTCATGTGAAAGGTATACTTGTTCATAGAAAGAAATGTAATCTTTAGTGATTTGCTGAGGGAAAGAAGCTTTCTAAGACTTCTCTGACACACAAAGTAATTTCACTATATTTATTTTAAGAATGTTGTTTAAAGTGAGCAGTATCAGGTACATCTATAAATCTAGGAAGGTGGTATTCTACCTTTGTAAAGAAAGCAAAATGTGATAGCAAATGGCATGCATTTGTTCAGGCCATTGCCAGTTCTATTAAATGCCTGTGCTGTGGCACGGATTTAATTTTGTAAGGCTTTAATGAAATCAAATTGTGCATTTCAAAACAAATGAAAGACAGGAAAGGAACTGTGAAGGAGTCTCAAATATGGTCTTGAGCATCAGCTGAAATTAGACAGCCAAGACATAAACAATTTGCAGAGATATTGTGCTGGTGTTTCTCATATACTGAGTTCAGAGCTTGGAAAACATAAAAGCAAGCAAGCAGAAGCTGTCCTGTGAACTGGCCTGAGTTAGTTGTACAGATTAAATGAGGAAGATACACATAACTTACGACAGTTAGCCTGAATAAAAATCCAAAGTATTTTAAGGCTGGAAGGATAAATTACCATGACCACCTTTAATTTATCTGGATCACCTATCCAATGCAAACAAGATCGATATCGCAGAATAATTGTTAAACTTGTATTGATCAACTGGACAAATGCTTTCCTACCTAGAAAACCCATTTTCCTGGATTGGGCTATCCTTCTAAGCCTTTATATTCAGAAGTTTACAATTTTTTCACTTGAAGTGACTTAACACTGACCTAACTACAAGAGACACATACCATAACTCAAAGAGGCTAAAAAATACGGCTGTTCTTAGTATTTGTGTTTCCACTGTAGAAAAAGCCCCTCTCAATATAATATTTTGTGTGATTGCAGAAGCCATGCTTACATGCACCATGACAATAAAGCAATTACAGCTAGGGTACCCCTGGAGATAATTATTTTTCAATTTTAATGAAAGTTATAATTGAAGTAAAAATACTACATCAGTAAGTTTAATGTTGCATTTAAAGAAAGAAAAAATCCTGCTGCATTTCTGTGAAATTGTAACAGTTTTATAGCAAATAAAGTTACCCTCAGTGATTTTTACATTATATAAGCCTCATACATCTAGTTGCTTTGGTTCTATTATGTTACAGGAAAACTCCAGCAAACTAGAGTATTTTGGCTTTCACTTCTCCTCTCTCTTAGGCCAAATGCACATATGTACTAAATATTCTCACAGGTCTTGTTTTCTAGACTTCTGCTTAGGTGTCTTCCTCTTCAGTTTCTACATAGTGAACTGAGCCCTCATCACCACTGGGTATCTCAGAATGTCACTTCTTCTGGTTCATGTAACCACTCTTCTTCTAACATGTCCCAAAAAGGATTTTCCCTTTTTATCAGTGCTAACTCAATCTGTTTGGAAATAATACTCAAGTCTCCTCTTCCTACACCATTAACCACTTAGAACCCTTTCCATTAGTATTTGATTTCCACTTGTATTCATGCATTTTGTGGTTTTTCCCTAATGCTGCTCAAACTATTTAAAATATATAAAAAAAATCAAACCCAGTGATTGCAAATTTCTCCATCTCAGCACCAACTTCAGAGTTAAGCATATTCCTCATGAGCCCACAATCAGTCTCTGAAAGGTCCTATTTGAGCACTTAGCATTTGCTACTAGAGTGTCTTTTTGAAAAGACATTTATTGACTTATTGACTTTGTGGCAATTTCATCTAGAGCTTATTTCTAAAACTCATATGGAAAGAATCCTATGCGGGACACCATCAAGATCTTATTGGAGTGAAAAATTAAGCACATCTTCTGCTTTCCCACCAAGACAGTTGCTCTTTCAATGAAGTATATCAGATTGGTTACAATTGATTTTTCTCTTGAAATTCTTTGTTGCTTGTTTTGAGACTTAAATAGCCACAAGACCCAACCATTTAACAGTCCCAATTCTTATAATTTGATCATGTAGCAGTGTACTCCATGTCTTTCCAGACAGAGAACAGTTTATAGTAATAGAATTGACAGATTTCTATTAAAGTGGAACACTAGATAAACCAAAAAAAGATACAGTATAGTAGATTAATACTTTTAAACTATAACTACTTTCTTCTGACCTGCTCTATCAGCTATCAAGAAGCATACAAGTTATCTGAGATCAAAGCAGTGTTGAATCCTTCAGACTGTCCTCTGTATTTTTCATTTCCCAATTACACAGCACACATTCAGCTTTTCTTTCTTCACCTGACCTCTAACAGAACCTGTATTATTATCTTCTACTGCTCTTTGCTGATTGTAACTGACTTTATTCTCCTTTTGCCTTTCCCAGTATGCTTGTGCCATATTTTTATACTGACATTTAGAAACTATCTCTATCTCTACTTCTGACACTAGTAACTTTTTGACTACAACCAAATTCAGTCAGAAGGGCCTCTTATTACACTTCCCAAACTTCCTCTGTAAGAGGGTAGCTGATGACCTGCATTAAACATAATATTTTTGGGTAACAGAAGTTCCTTTAGTTTTTTTGACAATTTCACTTTTTTTCAGTTCTTTTCACTTTTTGTTTTTCTGTGAATGCAGAAAATTCTCAAGAGTAACTGCTTTCCATTCCTGCACACAATGGGTGGAAATAGCAGCATCACAGCTCTGTTAGTCTCCCATCTTCACCTGAAGAAGGCTGATAGGCTAGGTGGAAACATTTTTCGCGCACAGTATGACCACCCTGTTTCCAGAAAGTCACCTGAAAGGACAAAGTACTGTCAGCTTCTTTAGGAGGTCTTATTTAGAAAACCATTCTTCCTAACCAGCTCATCCTATTCTATGCTTTCTAATGTAAAAAAATTAAGTTTTATATGTTTCAAGAGAACTTCAAAATAGCATTCTTAAATCAAGTCTTAAGACACAACTGTTTCTCAGTGCATCTGTAATGATTTCTGGTAGGCTGCTTCCCAAAGAGACCAGTAGGGCAGTATAAGACTCAAATGTCTAAGAATTATTTAAATAAAGTTAAAGCCACAGATAGGACAGGTTACATAAACACATTTTAGAAAACTAACTATTTGGTAAAGGCATTATTTTTAGATGAGTTATCTGAAGAATTTCCTTGTCTAAAATAAATTACTCTTAACCTTGCACCCCATCTTTAGAAGGCACCTCAAGTTGAAAGGCACAGCAAGTTACAAGGCAATCCAGCCTGAATGATAGCTTTGGAAAATCTAGTCTTCTTTTCAACTGCAGGAGCCATTCAGCTTTTCCTGCTGCACGGATACCACTCCACTATGATACATCTTTTAGTGGCACATTACAAAAATATATTGTAACAGTACAAAAATGTTTCTTTCCGTTTCCATTGTTGAATCCAGAATCACAGTTCTAGGGCAGAATGATTTCTTATAGCTACCTAGCTTGTTCCTCTATTAGACTTGCAATAAGCCCTCATGCTTGGGAATTCCACATTTGCTGGCACTGTAATTCCTCGCTTCAATACTCCTCTGGCCCTTCTTGGAAGAGTACTGCCTTTGCTACTGCTGAAGAAAAGATAATGGCTTTGATCAGCTCAGCATCCTCAACCTGTGAACAAGTATGCCATACCATTTAAAAATAAATATAATTTGTAAACACAAGTTCTGAAATTGTTGCACACTGGAACATTTTGAGTGTCCTCTCTAGTATTCAATTTGTATTTTTAGTTTTGAATTTCACCAAAACTCTGACAGATGACAACATAAAATGATTGTCATGAGCAGCTTATTTGAAATAGTTTATTTCCTGACATAGATTAATGTTTCTGTGAACACAGGGTAAATAAGCAATTTCTTGAACAGGAACTTGTGCCTGTGTTTTAGACTAAAGGTGGTACCTTATTCTAGGTAAAGAATTCCTTGAAGGAGATCAATAAAAGTAAACCATAACACTGGTTAGGAAAAGGTGCTAAATGAATGCTTCATTATTTTTTCCGTATTTTTATGCACTTCTGAAATTCAGATGAATAGCAAACATTTTAATACTTCTATCATAAAAAGCCTAAGACTGCACTATAATATTAAACATCAAGGATGCTGCAAGTATTTCCCTTTAGCTTGCATAGACCTGTTACTTGTCTTTACATGAGAGAGCATTTCTCTGAAACTGCTTCAGAAAAATGGGATTTCCACTGACTATCATATCAAAGCGTTTAGTAAGGTTGAGTAGCTTACTAAGCACGTAAACCCACTATTTATGAAGCAGCTCTGCAGACTCATCCTGTGTTTTCATATCCAGGTGGAACATTTTAGCTATTCAGCATATTTGTACCTGCAGAAGACCCACTTACAGAATTTAGTTAACAGTGCTCTTGCTAAGTGAGAATGGTTAAAATCTAGCTCTCTACTTTAATTATGCTGGCTTTACTCAAAAAAAGTAACATTTTTACTGTATATTAACACAGAGACTTATTTGACTCTTTTGCAATATAAATTACATAATTAAATTCAATTAAACTGAGGATACACTGTTTTGAAAAGGCACAATTGTATCTTTTGTAATATCAGATTTCTTGCCAAAAACACTTCAAAAAGTATTCTCTTACGTACCACAGAGAGATTTCTACCAGACTTGAGGAGAAGTATTTACAGTAATAACTATCACTCTAAAAGGCCAGGATTTTGTTTACTTTCTTGGTGAAGAACTGATCAATCATCTTTACACAGGAATCATTGCAACGTCATCAGACATAACAGTTCCAGAACAATCACTGTGGCCAGGTAGGAGTAACTCCTCCCATGAGCAGAGCAGCACACACTGCCTTCACACAGCACATGCACCCTGGGGAGGAAAGCGAAGAGACAACAGACCTTCAGTGTTACCTATTTGTCTCTCTAGATCTGCTGCCTCATCTGGTGTTGCACGGGGGAGGACACCAGGATCACTGAAACTAGTACGCAGCAGGGTCCCCATCACGAAAAAGAAAAGAATCCCACCAATTGCAGGTATAGCAGGCGTAATCTTCTCTGACAAATATGGGCAACTGAAAAAAGAAAAAGATTCAACAATCAACAACACATAAGGCAACTTGTTCTCAAAAAATATTTACTTCTATAAATGCATATGAAGAATCCGCTTTCTTCTCTTGATACATTACTTGCCTTGGAATGTTTATTGAAGCTGAAAATTTCTGTTTATGTGTTCATGACTTCTGGAATTTTATATAATATGTTCAATATAATAAAGGTACGAGTAGCATAATAACGACCTCACTAATATGCAATACTCATTTACATAAGGAGATAAAATATTTTTATCACAGGATAATAAGCTTATATATTTCTTCACCTGCTGCCCAATTATGCAAAAGTAAATTGAGCAGAGAGAGGAAAAGGGAAATAACCTAAAGAACCCCATAACATGAAGAAATAAGCCACACTGAAATACATAATTAAGTCTATAAAACAGATTTATCATCCACCAGAATGATGGTGCTCAAGAACATGCAATGCATTCCTTTAGCAGTCTTCACATATATCAATATTTTAACACCTCTACTGGTTTTCTTTCTTAAATAATTTCTTGTAACTTAGTAAACCTGTTTACTCATTTACAAGGTAAGAAGAACGCAAATGACAGTTCAACACACACCTGGGGGCAAACAATCTAGGGACATGTCTACGGCAACATCAACAGCCCTTGACCAGGACAAAAATGACTCTATGCTTACCAGATTTCCAATATACATGCAAGGTTTAAGACTGGATTACAGTTTTAGCAAATTTTCCTCTGAACTTCACATATGATTAAATCTAAATGGACAGAAACACTGGAATCCAACCAGAACACAAATATAAGTATCTCTTTACAGTTCTGCAGAAAGAAGGGATATGAACACTTAGACATTACAGAAGCACTGCAGCACCATCTTAGAAAACACACAGGCTGATGACTCTCTTCATAACTCCTAAGTAGGTGTAGGTAGAATACCAAGATGGCTTCATGCATGCCTGCTGTCTGTGTAAGAAGTCATAAAATAAGCCTAAAAACAGAAGTGAAAAATCAACAAGTTCTAGGCCTTAGGACTTCATCTAAAGTTTCTAGGTATCAATCAAGTTTCATTAACATTGTCTTCCCTATTTCTGCTGACGGCCTTAAATGATGATTCAGACGTGCAAGCTTTTGCACTGCAAGTCAGTTAACCTCAGCAGAGTGTAAACTCTGAGCAAGCAATGACAATGTCAGCTCCACTGCCCATCACTTCTGCCAACAGCATGGTGAGAGAACGGAAACACTTTTCATACCAATTGCCAAGTACAAAGCATTTATCTCCCTGCATAATCCTGTTAAAAATACTCGGCTGTTTCACCAAACTTAGAAGGTTTCATGGATGCAGTGAGTCCATATGCATTACACGGTGCATAGAAGAACAAGTGGAAATCATCTCTCCCTACATGAATGCAACACTACAGGTGCAACAAGTTAGGAAAGATTAAAAAGACAACAGGGTATTAAAAAAAGGCAAGGACCAAGAGATACTGTGGTTTCACATAACAAATAGACTTGAAATACTAGGAAACATCCTTCAAATGTTTGCTTTTAGAAAAATCTTCACAGACTCAGATTTATGAAATCAGTGCTAGCTAAAGGAAGCAGCAGCAAGATGTATGCCTCAGTAGCTATAAGTCTTGCTCCTCTCATGTCAGGAGAAGCCAGTCAGAACGAACAGCCAAAGAGAAGCTTTCATATCGCATGAATGTCCTACTGCTCAATTTATTTCTTGCCACAAAGGATTACTGAAATCAAAACTGCTGTAATATGCTCAGAGAAAAGTACAAATAGGCTGCAAGAACGTATTTTAAAAAAGATTAGAGGGACCATGTACTTTAATGAACACTAAATATAGCACAGTTCTCTCACTCTTCTATTGCATTATTCATTACACAAACCCAAGAAATTGCAACTGTGCTGAAGTCTGTTGACCAAACAAGATCTGTATGTGTGCAAAAGGTAACATGAGATAATCTCAGGGTAGCAGAGTAGGCACAGTACAATTTTGACACTTGCCAACACACAACCAGCGATAGCATTACATACACAAATTCCCACTGATACTCACAGGATGGAAACTAAGGGCCATCATGACTCTAACATGTTTCCTTTTAACAGTAATTTCATATGAAATTGGTAGAAAGAACAAACTGATGTGCTGAAATACAGCAAAAGTAAGAAAGAAATCCCAACATTACTGAAAAGTGATGTTTTCAGTATAGTAAAAAAGCATTAAAAAAAAAAATCTATCTCTGCCTCGCTGAACCAAGTCCACACACAGTGAAAAAAATCCCCACCCTCAAAGCCCGGTACAATCTTCACAACAAGCAAGTGTGAGGTTATCTGCTTTGCCTAAAGTTGCTTTCAAGGTTTAACAACATGTATTCTACCAACTTTGACTTGGAATTAATTCAGCAATAATGTAGAAAAGACTGAAGATGACATCTTTGGGAATAATAACCAAGTAATATTCCACCAATTAAAAAATTATTTCAAGCTGAGAAACCAGTTCTTGCAGCTCCTTATGGAGATTTAGACATTAAGTCTGGGCAGGACCATTTAATACAGTCTGATTTATGTACAGACCATATAATATTACACGGGCTCACAGAGAGCTCAATGACATCTCTCCTTTAAAAACATGCAAATAATTTTTGAAGTACTTGTGAGCTAAATTTAAAAAAAAACCAAACTAAACAAAACCCAGCAGATACCATTAGACCTATTTTTCTTCGCATTTGTTTAAAAAAAAGGAGAGTTATTAAAAAAATCTACTAAATGTGACTTTGAATTAAAAACATGGATCTTAGCTGAAAATCGTGAATAAATTTGTAGAAATACACTTACATATTTATATAGTTAATATTTGCATTCTTATATGACAAATGTATTTATACTGCTACATTAAGTCAATATTATTTTAAACACTTCTAGTGTTACTACTTTTAGAACTGTCAAATACTGAACACAGAAAAAGATTATCCCTCATGTTTGCTCAGACTCCTTAATTAATTTAATTGAAGATGTATCCCTTCAGGCAGCAGCTTTCCTCAGATATTAGAAGTAGTATCTTTTTTGGAGGGTATTTTCAGAGAGTTTTTAAAGCAAACATTAGTGGGTATTTCCTGACAGCAAATTTCAGAATTTGCCCTGCAGAGGGACTCCCTATGCAGAGACCTGCCCACTGCCAGTAACACTTCGATAAATATCTCCAGGACAACTCTCTGTCCTACTGCAGAGTAAGCAGTGAAAAACCTTTTCCAATTGGCACTTGGTAACCACTAGATATGAACTGATGTCCTCAGTTTACATCTTAGGGTAAAACAGTTGGTTTTAATCAACATCTCTAAGGACAGCAAGTACTGACCAGGTCTATCCCAGAAAACACATTTTTAGAAAATATTACAAGACCACAGACCCCGTTAGAAATTGTTACTGTGAAAAAAGTTTTTTCAGACAAAAATGTTTGGATCCCCATATGCAAACCGTAACATAACATTAAGTTTTGAATTAATTGACAACTTTGATGCTTTCAGCCCTGTTTTTTGCTTGGCTTCTCAGATGCTTTTTTGAAGCATCATGTGAAAGTTTACATGTGTGTAGGAGGGAAATAAAATCTGGTGGAAGACTAGTCTGTCACAGCTCGATAAAAATAAAAACACCTTGGCACAGCAAAGATAATTATCAAGCATCACCCCTGTGAACAAAGGATGCAGAAGTACAAAAGAAACTCTTACCACCCAGCAGCCCTTGTAACTGTGTAACCATGCTCCCGTGGCTACCGAGATCAGCAGAAAAATACAGATAGAAAGCGTGCTGGGGAGCACGCAGTCAGAGTCCTACAACTTTCAAGCATTGCCATTAGAAAAGGGGAGAAAAGAAAAGAAGTCTCCTGAAGGCCTTTCCTGGAAAGATAAAGGCTTTCCTGAAATGTTCACTGACAGTTATTCACTGATGGGGAGACTCAGTAAATGACAAACCTATCCAGTACCGGTATCTGGAGAGAGGCTGTGCTCATTAGTTAAAAAAAAAAAAAAAAAAAAAAAAAAAAAAAAAAAAAAAAAAAAAAAAAAAAAAAAAAGAAAAAAGAAAAAAAGGTTTTATACATTGAAGATTTAAATTAATATTTGCTCAGTTGACAGGCAGAAAACAATAAAAGTACAAATTTAATGCAAAGATGAAATAGCCATCACACTTAATTACACTAATTAAAAAAAACCCCTACAAGCTCGGCTTGCAAGAGGATACTCTGTCAAGCTGTTCATCAATATAAAACTCTTTGTAGCAGATATAAAATATATGTACTCCAGGAAAAATATAATATTAATACAGTTGGGTGAAGGAACATAAAGAAATAAAATTATTGTTCCTTTTCCTACATAATGAACTTCATTTCTATTTCTACACATACTGCCTGTTTAATATACCAGTGGCTACTGGCATGCAGGTGGATGCCCAGCAGAAAAGAGAAGGCTAGCACTGTGCACCCTGGGTCCAGTTCCACATGCTACAAGTTAGCATCTGAATGAGACTGGGCTGCATTCTTTAAATTAGCCAAAGGGATTTGTTGTTTCTCCTTCCACTCTCATTTATGGCTCCTCTCAGCTCATCCTTCCTTTCAACTCCACTGCATCATTGCTCCAAGCCATTGTCCCAAACTTCTGCCCTTATGTCAACACAAATCTTCATCAGGTTCTTTTGTTAGTGAAGTTAGTTTACTAAAATGTATGAAAATAACACCATTTAGTTGACTTCTCTTTTTGTCTCTCTAACAAACCAAACATGCACTTGAAAAGGATACTGGCACAAAGCAGGGGAGAAAGAAGCACACATGAAACTACAGGAAAATGGAAATTTGGACAGTGGGAGGAGACCTCAGTTTCAGCAGCTGTCAGCAAGGTTTTCATTCAAACCACAGCCTCTTGTGAAACCATGTTCTAACCTTGACCTCTTCCAATTTAGAGATGGCAACAGAATACCCATATATAGACAGATTAAAGGCAAAGCAAGACTCTGGGCTAGAAGAACAAAAACAGCTTATTTTTCTAATGATAAGTTGCCAGTGCAAGGAAAGCAGACAAGGACATGCATGAAGAGCAACACAGGCAGGGGAAGACGTAAAGATGAGCAAAACGTGAGCCACAGCAAAAACCTTGGAAGCTGCTGCCTGAAAAGGAATTTATAAACATAAACAAGACAAAGATAATGATCAGAGTGAAATAATTTCGCTGTTGTGGGGTTTGGAGGGTTCCTTCTTTTTACCTTTTTAATGCTGCTGGCACACAAAAAATGTGGTATAATTTGAGTCTAGATTAGTCCAAGTAATGTTACATGAAATTCCTAACAAGATTAGCTAAGGAAGTTTTGCATTACTTTCCTACATCAGCTGCATTCTTATATGCAACTTTTAAAATCCCTATTGAATTAAGGGATATTAAGGTACACAGAGACTAATTTCAATAGGATTTGAAATTTACTTTTTAAAAATTAATTTATTTCATTACCATTTTTTGTTTCGAACATTCTTTCTAAATCATACACTCCCTCATTTTACAATACTAAAGCAGTCTCAAAAACTTGATAAAATACAAGACAAAAACCACTCTTCTGACAATTTGTTTCATTTCAAATTCAGGAAATCTGTAATGTTGCAAATATGTGAAGACTATGGAAAACAGAACAGTTGTCAAACAAAAGGCAGAATGACAATAGGCACAGAAGCAATAGCCAGAATACCACCTCTTCATTATCTGAATTATCTAAAATATGCCCTAATCAGAAAGGCATATTTATTGAATGGATTCAGATGAGAGGCATTTAAATATACCATTTAACCTTGCTTAAATGCTTTACCAGTTTATTATCTATTTTACAGTATTAGATACATCTTATTTTTTTTATACTTGCTATATTTCCTGGGGCTAACTCCATTTAAAATTAATTCTAATTGAAAATAATCTTTAAGTGGAAACACATATAAACTAATAGTAATTCTAGTGTGTAACTAAGTATCCTAGCCTCTACCAGCATATAGAAACGATTACTTAAAACAAAGAAGATTAATATGATGAAATCACACAGATTACTGAACCAGCATGATCCTTAAACCTAATAAGGTAAATGCCTTATAGGTTCTCTCCAACCTATTACGAAATAAAATTAGCTTAACATTACTCTAAACAGCAAAAGCTCAACAACTGGTCTTCAAAGTTTCATGTAGAAACTGGATGCAGTTTGGTCTTTAAAGCTGTTCAAACCCATGAGCAATTACTAAGAATGAGAGACTGCCAGGACCTCTTTCCTCTGGCTCAAAACCTGCAAGCATTCAATGGAACTCCTTGCAGCACTGACTCCATTAAATTGTAATGCATTACCATTGAAATAAGATTTATACTAGTTGGACTTGGATGTAAGAATTTAGATGAAGCACTGTTGATTATGACATAGAAGATAACAACAAACTCTCTCCTACAACTAAAGATCTTAAGGGTTTAATGCAGCAGATATGCAACAATCAAAATAACAGCCTTGTGTGACCTCCCAATTTTTATTGCTACATGAATTAACTCTGGTGATCCACTGTCAAACTTCAAAGCTGAAATAAATAAAATGCATAATGCAAAATGAACCTGTCTGCGAAACAGATGTGGTTACTGAATCTCCTGCCAGGGCAATTATATTTTACTATGTTCTAGAAATAAGGAACATCTTTGTCTTGCAAATCACTATTTTAAAAGTTTTGATTCCATCAACTGTTGACCATAAATTTCCAAGCAAGGTAGTAAGAAAATGGGGAATATCGACCAAACTGGTAGATACACAGAGTGCCTGACTCGTATGAAAGGTCAATGCAAGTAAAACATATCCTCAAAAGACAAACTTAGAAAAGGCATAGCTTCCAAACATGCTGCACATCGAAGTCTTGCTTTATTGCTACTTCTGTTCTCTAATTACTTGAAAAACTAAAAATATATTTGCACTTAAATTTACCAGTTTTGAATACAGTGCAATGTTTAGTTTTCATAGCGTAAAACTACCAATCAATTAACCCCACTAAATACATAAACTTGTAATTTCTTTTTAAACAGCCCATATAGAAAACTTTCTTTCCTGTTGTGCTTCATATTGCTTCCTTAATATTTTATTATTTCCTGTTATGTGATTTTATAACTAAACCATCAGGTTAATCCCAAGTACTAATGAACTGAAATGAAAACTGGGACAAAACAAGCTGAAATGCCTTATGCCACAACTAAGTCCACAAAGGAGTGTGAGCTCCAAGATGATTTTTCACAGGATCCTCTGGAAACTGAAGCACACACAAATAAGCTGCTGCCGGTTATTGGACTCTGAGCTTTCAATGAGCCATAGTTTGTTTTCACCCTCCCCAGTCTATAAGGTCTAAAGGCTAGATGTAAAGCCTAGCTCTTGCTAGAGGGCAAAGGCCTGTCAATGCAATCCCTACCTCTGTCCACACTCCACTGCCACTTACGATGTAAAGCACAAATGAGCTGGCTAACACTGAGTTAAAACAGAAGAACTGTTCTTTATCTGCTCCCTTTTCTGGAAAAAATCCCCAAAACCAAAACCAGGAAACTCTAAAAAGTCTGAAAAACATTAATTTTCTCTTTGATCAATTTCCTAAACAACTCAATTCACTGTGCAATTAATGAGTGCCAGAGAACAGGTAGGAACATACGGAAGGCAGGATGAAGTTCAACTGAGATTTCTAGATCCACTCAGATGCTATGTAGAAATCCCATCCATACTCATAAACTCATCAATAGCGGATCCAATGTCTTATTGTCATGATTTAACCTGGCAGGTATCTAACCTGATTTAGATGACCTGGCAGGTATCTAAACACCACACAGCTACTTATTTACCCTGGATTATTATTTTTCTTACTCTTCCTTCCTCTTCAGTTCTCCATATCACAAGTCTTTTGTACAGAATACACAAATGAACTGTCATTTAAAATACAGGAAAATATATTTACATCTTAACTTCTCAGTGAAAGCCACTATAATAAAAGCCTTTGAATATTCATTGAAAAGCAGATACAGCACTTCCTAGGGCTCCTTTGCTTATAAAAATGGAGAACTGCCCACACTACACATCAAAGTATATATCACATTGTTATAAATAAAGCAACTGGAAACATAAAGCAAGGAGGAGGATAAAACCAAGAGAGCTCAACCTCCTCTTCCCCAAAAGAAGCAGAGCTGAGAAATTCAGCAACTTGATCATAAAAAGACTCAAGAGGCTTGTTTGTACTAACTTCACAGCCACGGGTCTCCACAAGTGCTGGAGGAGTTTTACCTGAAATGGCATCCTTTGCTTTCTCCTGCTGCCTCCTCACAGTCTCATGTGACTTCTCTTATCCCACACTAAGCTAAGCACTCATTGGAGAGGCAGACTGGCATACTGCAGGCTACCTCAGATTAAAAAAAAAAAAACGAACAACTAATTTGCACTCATGATTCCAAAGCAGTGCCAGATCTCCGTATCTAAAAATGGGTCAGTTTAAAAATATCAACTTGCAACGACCAGCTTGAGGCAAATAATTTATCTCATAGAATAAATAAAGCACACAGTGGTTCATCTACACAGAGAGCATCACCACTACAAATATATTTGGATTAGCAAAGTAATTGAAACAGCTAGGAATAGCCTTTTATTATCTTGCTTTAGAACTGAGATTTGCGTGCCAGTCACAGAAGTCCAGGCATGAAAAGTTTAAGAAATACCCTACAATAAAAGATTGCTTCTGAATCATCAGAGTTTAGCAATGTCATAGCATTTAATTACCTTCAGGGATGTGTGCAGAAAAGACTGCACTGTTTGAGTAATGGAACGCTTTTTTCTGTTTCCTTTTTTTGGAAGACATTTAAATGCTCTTTATAGACTGCTATGTTAAATACTTACAAACCTAGATAAGCATGTTCAAATTGAAAATCAGTGGCTTTATCAGATTATACTTTTCTCTGTACTTCCACAAACACATCACCAAGGGACATTTTCCTCCTGGGAAAGACCACTGACAGAAATTATTAATTTCATATTCTCTTCCTGAACACTTCTATAATTCACCAGAAGTTATTTCCACCATACATCAATTCTGTGATTTAAATCACCTGTCCAAATAAGAAAAAATATATTCCAGCATATTTTCTCTTAAGCCAGCTACATCAAGACATAAATATCACAGAAAAATACAATGAAAATTATAATAGAAATGTTACTTCAAAAACTAGAAACTAAGGATGAAAATCATCCCTGTTAATGGTTTAAAGTTGAGGGTGTCACAGAAGATTCTGTAGCAAGTAAAAGAACAAAAAAATCCCCACATTTAAAAAAAATTATGTTCTTCATACAAACACTAGTCCCTTAAGAACTACTTTACAGTTATATGCTTTACTTTACAGTTATATGCTGTATAGTAACCAAATATTTTGACTGCTAATGCATACATGAGATCTGAATGCCAAATGAATGAAGAAATGCCCAGTTTTTGGTTTCTTTAAAATATTTTACAGCATTCCCACTCAGTTTTAATTTTTTATCATATGCAAGCTTCCTTTTCTCCTTCTTCATTGATATTTTCAAGTCTTTTCCCCACTAATACAGAAATTTGTCCAGTAATTATCACAACTCCTAATTTTAATGTAAAACGAAACAGGATTTCAGGTAGGAGAGATTAACAAACACACGGTGTTAGTGCTATTCTTCTTTGAAAGCGTAATTTATTTCTTCAATTTAACATGTCTATTTTTGTCAGACTGCAAAAATTCCTAAAAATTGTCACAAGAAGGTGAAGCAAAGGTCTTTGTTATATCCACTGTGACTATAAATTTCAAATTCTTTTCTTCTTCTACCATTTCAATTATGCAACTTGTTAGCACCTGTATATGACATGATCCCCACTGAAAGAATACTTTTTTTGCCAGTATTTATACAGACATCAGTAGACAGCTTTGCAAGTGAACTCTCTCCCTAAGGCAAACCAGCCATGAAAATCAGAGAAAAGCTCAGTTACTTCATTGTTCCCAGAATATACTCTCTAGAATTGCGACACAAGATTTATTCTCCGTCTTTCCACTGTCCATCTTCCAGTTTCAGATGCTGGCATAAAAACAATCCCACAGACACTCTCAACCATGCAAATACCATACGAACGCTTGGTCCTCACTTTGGCACCTTTACATAAACAGGAAACCAGTGGGGCATGAAGCTAAATAGAAACAGAAATATTTAGGATACCTAAAACAATTGCACAGCAGCTAAAACAGAACAAAGATTGTAATCAGCTGTACAAAATGGCACCACATTACAGCCTATATATCTGTAGTGCACCATCTCTAAATGAACATCAGCAATGTGCAACCTATTTCACCGAGTCCTTCAAGCACTGATATGAGCTCCACCTTTTGCCATGGTGTTTTCTGTCTTTAGTTTTGCTGCTTTGGCCAGTCCCTCAGACTCTCCCAGCTGAGAAGCTGCCCAGGCCATTTTGCTCCATCTAAATGCACATATTCCTCATGCTACAGCACCAGAGGGGAGCTGCAGATTTTACAACATCCCACCACTGTCCCAACTTGTCTGAGGATATCCGCAACTGAATTTAAAGAGAAACTGCTACCCTGGGTAGCATGTATGAAGCTACAGTGGCTTCATACACAGCAACACAGACCATAATCAGGAGGAAGATCCAGGGTCTGGTAACCTTCTACAGTCTTCTTCTAACCTGTCTTCTGATTACATATTTTCTCCATGGCAAAGCTTGCCTGTCAGGTTGGCAGAACATACTACAGCCAAAGAGATGAGCTATATGGAACTAAGAAGCATGCTGACTATGTCACTTCAAATAGCTACACTAAATGAAAGGATAAATGCCCAATGTGTTGCTCCCCCCTCCTTTCTGTGTCCCTCACACGACAACAAAGTTCAGGAGTTTTCAGGTTTGTATCCAATTTCTGAATAGTTTTTCTATGGAAAGGTGCCACACAATGGGGATTTATAGCATTTTCTTTCTGCAAGTGTCCAGAAAGGAGCAACCTTGGTGCATCTTGCTCCTTGTTCTAAAAATTACACTAAAGCTCACAGTGAATAAATGACAAAGGAAAGCATGCATCCAACACTGCAACAGAGTAAGCAATTTCTATTTACAAATCAAGGACAGACCAGGAGCACAAGCTTCTATTTCTTCATAGGTATACAAAACCCTGTTTTCCTAGACCACTTCCATTCTTTTCTCATATTGGACAATTTGTCAGATACATTTCTATTCTGTCCATGTAGTCAAAGCTTAGAAGGATAAGAAGGACACAGGAGATTCTAATGAGATTTTTGCTGAGAAAAATACTGAAGACTACACATTTTATAAAAACCAGACATCATCCTAAACCACACTCTAATCTAGAGAGAAACTTCTATTTCAAATTTATGTTAATTAAAATGCTAAACATTACATTTTGGTCCTGAACTGTAATACAGCATTAATAACTTCTACGTCCCAAATACATACTAACAACCTTGCTTAAAACATGCAGAAAATACTAGGGCTGGAGGGAAATAGAAGTAAACATTCAAGAGCTACGAGTGCAATTATTCTATTCAGAAAAGTACAAACCTTAAAATAGCGAGCAGCATGGCCAATACCAAGTCGCCAGTACAGCTGTATTCATTCTCCCAAAAGATTTATAATGCAACTACTCATTCATACCCACAAATTCATATGAGCCCTATTACTGGTGTCTGAATCCTCACCAACACCGAGAAACGGTAAGATAAGAGCTCTCTGGAATTTTTCAGTCTGTTAGAACAGTAAAGAGCCATTAAAATGTAACAGTCCACATCTGCCAACCTGGAACAACTGCCAGGCTTGTGTTTCAGGCTCACATACGACGCAAAGATATGATCATCTCACTGTGAGCATCCTCAGGACAGCACAAATCTCCCTCTTTGAACACAAACACATTCTGCTACTTCTCAACAGCAGTGATAATTGTTCATGGCATCTTCAGCTGTATTTTTTTCTGTAACCTAAAAAAAAAAGTAAACACTTGTTCTGAAAGTCTGTCCTACCCTAGGGTAAGGTCTCAGGAAAAAGACAGCATTTAGGAACACAATTAACACTGACTGTAATAGAACCTAGTGCTAATATGAATCCTGCCTTTGAGAGAGTTTTATTAATTCATACTTTATTAACCCCTTCTCTCTTGTTTATGGAAACATACATACAACTGACAAAAATAATTAAAACATCTGTAGGCACATTGCCCTTGACAAAAACCTCTCAAGGTACTTCTCATATGGTACGGAAGAACTAAATTAAATATTAAACCTCTATGCCAAGGAAATCAGCCAAAGTAAGCAAAGGGCAAACAAGCGCCCTAGTAGCATTACTGGCCAGAAGCCGTCTATTAAAGTCAAACTGGTATAGGGAAGTGTCTAGACTACAAAATAAGTACTGAAAATATTTTTTTAATATATGGTGTAACCCCCCTGGTCGTTAATATGCTACATTACAACCCTATAGTGCAATCATCTCTATTTTGTATATGACGCTATAATATTCATACTAAAATTAGCTAAAACTATAAATGCATTTCAAAACAACAATGAAACATTCCTTATTTTTTTAAACTACTCCACAGTCAGATACTTGTAGCTTAGCCAACCCTCTGCAGCTGCTTCGACACCATGCCAATGCCTTCACTTCCTCAGCCTTTCTATGCCTAGAAAACAATCTCTGGAGACCTAAAGAGTATTGCACAAGCAATACTGTATTCTCCAACTGTTGCTAAATGCAAAATCCATCTTTGCTTCTTTTGTTTCTTTTGAAGGACATTCAATGTGTGCATTGGACTTAATTTTTAATTGATGAAATAATATTTTCTTTCAAAAAGGAGACAGAGCAACCTAAGAGAGGTCCATCACAATAGAGGTCAGAAACAGTTCAGTGGATGGGGCAGGGGACCAGGAATCAGTAAAGCTGGCTTCCTGGATCAGGCAGTATTCTGTTGTGTGACCTTGTGCAAAGGTAATTCACCACACTATGATCTCTCTTCTTTTTTTGCAGCATACACCTATCCAGGACACATTCACGACAAAATTACGTGCCAAATCCTGTATGACTATAGAAATTCCCTTGGTTATTTATCTACTGGGGGCTTTTTTTGCTGCCAGTGAGCTCTGATGATGGTCTTGGACACTACTGTACAAAAACACTGTCTAAGCAGCAAGCAAATCAGCTGGAATCTCTAGGTAAAACGGAAATACAAATAATTACTAACAGGAAACACTGCTTGGCTTACACAATACAATAGTGGAAGAAAAAGTAGGAGGACTTAAAATAGTAACTCCATATGTTACTAAGCTGATTACTAATATTTTCATTATGGTTACAAAAAAAAAAAAAAGAAAATTTATCAATCCAAAAGTGTTCCAGCTTCTCCTAAAGAGACAAGGTGTTTGTCCTTTATATGTTTTAATCTTGCTGTATAAAATGACACAATTCAGCTTCAAGCAAGAACTTTGCTGGTTTTCAAATATATTTAATATGAACCTGATTCTGACAGACACATTAGGAAGTTTCTTTCCCAGTATAATCAGCATATCTTTGTCAATATTTTAGACAATAACTCCAAGGAAATTACTTCAAATTCTGGGATTTAAAATGTTTCTAGAGATACATGAATTATCCTTTTTTCTGTGAAGTGAATGATATTGAGAAATAACCATGCTCCAAGAAAAAAAAAAAAAAGCCCTAGACCTTCAGAATTTCAGGATCTGAGCCTTGGAGCAATCAGATATTATCTATTTGCTACTGTGAGGAATAACAGTAGTCCTTACAGACCAAAGTAATTTCCTACATCACCAACATGCTGAGAGTAACTTTTTGTTGAGAGTCCAAATGAAGCTCCTCTTCCTCTCAGCCAGCTTAGTCATTTCCACTCCTGCCTTGTGCTGACATAAATGCTCCAGGGAGTAAGCGCTAGAGTGAGAAGTGAGACGGTTGTTTGTTTTTAAAATTGATGGGTTTTATTGTTTAGATCTGTCTGTGACTTATTGTTGATTGTCAACAAATAGAGGATCACCAATTTACAAAGATCTGATATAATAATCAGTTAAACTGTGAACACAGCTACAAGAGAGAAAAGCTTTGAAATATTTTTAGGGAAAAATCAGACACCTCCATTTAATTTGAGGCAGAGCATAGGATTGACTCCAGCACAGTAAGTACTATGTAGTAACACTGAACTTTAAAGGAAAGCAACAGGCATTCACAGATAATATGAATAGGTGCTATTAAGCAATACTTGCAGCCCATTATAATTGAGATGACTGATAAAGAAATAAGCCAAAGCAGATAAAAATCCCTAGCCCCTTCCACATTTTGCTCTTGAACTGCTTAAATTTTACAGACAAAACTTTTTTGAAACAGAAATCCCAATTTCACTCAGCCTCTTCAAAACACTCATCTAAGTTAAAATAGGTCATCATCTGCAGAGGTATGAACTACATTTACAAAGCAAATTCTACCATTACCATCATAACAACAAGGAAAGTTTGACTTTATTCCTTTCTTTTGTTGTTAATTTTGTTATACAGCAGTTCTCTGAATCCTGGATAATGAAAAAAGTGTTGGTATTATATGAGAGTTATTGCTACTTGATATAAGATTTGTTCAATTTGCAACTTCGTCATGTCAAACAAAAATATTTGCTGTATGATTTTACTCAGTAGAACCAGAATCTTCTTGGGATAGAACAACAGTTAAATTATTAGAATTTATATACATTCTCCATACTACAACATATCATTAGTGGTAATACTTCAATAACTATATGATTTCTAGACTTAAATAAATTATAAAATAATCCTATGATTCCATGGTTAGAAAACCTCCTACATTGTCAAACTTCCCTTATTTTTCACTTTCTTTCTTCAAATCCTGAATACAGATATCAGGCGTTTTGCACCTTCTACGTGCAAGAAAAGCACATCTCCCCATCAGTCTCTCTAACATTTACTGTTAGAAATCTTTGCTTAAGAAACTGGGCAAATTTGAACTTGTTCCCAATACCTGTATGAGTTAATTAAATCAACTCCAGCAAACACAGAATGAATCATATGAGCCTAATCCAAAAGCCAAATGCTCAGTGCCATGTCTAAGATGACACAAACACCTCTAAATTGGGAAAGGATTAACACTGGAACGGGGCTACAAATGGACTAAGCAGTGAACCTTACTGACCATTTGAGCTGGGAAGCACCAAAACACCTTCCTTAGTTCACAGCCCTTTCCTGTGAACAGATGAATCTCTGTGGTCAGTACTGAAGAGTCCTGAATGCTGGTTGTCCTTCCACCCACCATGCATATCAGCCATGAGACACAGACAGCAGCCATAAAACAGAACCCTGTGTTCACAGTAAAATTAAACTTTTAGAAGACAGCTCTCCAGGGAAACATCCTGATAAACAGTTCTTATAAATAAAAATGCAACCAATTTTTTTATTCCTACTTAGGTAACAAGACTATCTCAGCACCTGACTTCAGTGCTCAACACTGCAGACTCCATAGAGAAGACAATTCCCTCGGCTCAGCAGTGAAACAACTACAGAGACTACACCTGAGAGCCTCTTTATACAGAAGGATGTTGTAACTCGGTGGTTTCAATTATCTCAAACTGCAGAAAAGAGCTATATTCCAGTGTTATAAACCTATAATAAAAGAGAAAATAATCATTTTGGGGGGAAAGGCATTTTCAATGCAGCACTGACTGAATAGCTTCATTTTAGTTCCTTTCAGCACTGCTTCCTTTCCAACAAAAGCAAATTTTGAGTGACAGGAAAGTACATCTCCCTCTCTGCCCTGCAGCTCACTCTGTGACTGTGCAATCAATGGCAAAGTCTGAAATGGGAAAAAAAAACCCACCAAAACCCAACAGTGCAGTGAATGATGAATGCCACACAAAAATGTATGTCCTCGTATGGCCTGGAGCTTCAGAAAAGAAAAGAAAGATCCCTGAAGAATTGCAAACATCCAAGAGATAGAAAATTATTAATTAACAAGGTTTTTTTCTTTGAAGTATTCGTACTAACTACCTGCACACCACCACTACGGTTTTGTTAAGGGACATGATATTGAGCAAACTGGGTCAACACAATGGCAACGACCAACAAATGCCATCTTGTTGACAAAGTACAAAAATTCACTTCATAAAAATCCTCATATAGTCAGACTTTCCTAAGTTACACAGGTGACAGTTAAGACTAGATTTGTATATTACTTCAACCAGCAACACTTCTTCTGGCACTTTTTTTCACTTGATTTAACAAAGCAGAATGGAAAGACGCTATCAACTGCACTTTGGATTTAATTATGTCTCATTTGCACTCAGAGTTGCATCATTAATTAAAAGCAGGACTGTAAGCAAGTTGAAGCATCTTTATATTGTAAAGGTAAATCACCAAATCCAGGTTAATTTATATGTAATTCTACTCACCAAAGCAAAAATGTCTAACAGAGGCATTAGGAAGGAAATAAAGTAACTCCCTGTGTGTACAAGCTTTAACTTAAACTCGTTTTCACATTAAGTCAGTACCCAGATTTCAGATCTTGGAGTCCCAGAGAGTAATAACAGAGTTTTGGTTTCCACACCCACGTGAAAGCTGGATACAAAGACAATAGCATAGGGTTAAAGAATTCTCCAGCTATAATGACAGCAGAGGAACCAATATGGTTGGGAACTGTAGTCACTACAGGAAAGTTCAAGAAGAATTGAACCTGAATGACTCTTTCAGGAGAGGTTAGAAGAATAACAAGTGGCATTTCAATATACAAAGCCTGGAAGATACAATGTGAAAAATCAGAAATAACAGTAATGATAATCCAGAAAACCAAATAAAGCAGCACATTAAACCAGAAATAAAGTAGGAAGATTTTGTAACAGGTCTAAGAAAGTACATATATGTTACCATACGAATAGCAAGCAACAAATAATTGCACTTGTGAAACCAATTTTGACAAGAACTCTGAATTTGCTTTAATGACCATAGAAAGTGCTTTAGAACACACTTTGAAAGACCAAACTGAAGAAAGTAAAGCAAGTACAGGGAAAGTCTAATCTCCCACTATTATTATTTCCATATTTAGTAGTCAACTGTGGTGAACTACTGATACTTACAAAGAAATTCCTGCCTCTTGTCCTATCCAGACACACACTGCCTAATTTGAGGTCCCACACTCTTTGCAGAAACACCCGCACAGTGTCCCAAACCCTTATTCTACTCCAGACTGCCAAAAACCTCTACCTCATCTAAATCATAGCAGGAGCTCACAAAAGCAGAATAACCCATTAATATAAAAGACAAAGAATAGAGGGGAATCTCTGAAGAACATAGTCCATTGCATTTGCCAACACAATCGCATTTTTACCATAGTTGCTTTGGCAATTTATATTTTCCATACATAAGCCAACATGAAGCGCTTGACTCACTATTTGACAGTCTGCTTCAATGATTTTTTTCTCAAATTAGTACACTTTTAAAAAGCAGATTACCTATCCTAGATTACTAATACACTAAACAGTCCTAATTTATTAAAAGGGCTGCTATGAAGCAACTTTGTTTTTAGAAAACATATGAATTCGCTTCAATGAAAACAGCTGTTTAAATTCAATTTTCAAAGAAAAGAAGAAAAATATGTTTTTCAGAAAAAATATAAATTAAGAAAAAATATAAATTAACTCATACACAAGATAATCCAAGGCATACATAATAGTAAATCTATTATAAATCTGTAATCTACAGATTACAGAAAGTGATGGATCCTGTAAATTACTCCCAAGTGAACAACTACAGAAGTCTGTATCTTTGATATATATAGCAAATAAAGTGAAAGTCTCGACTTGATTACAGTTATTAAAATGTACACTTTTTTGCTAGGAGATAAAAATATATTCTTGATGAACTCCTGAAAACCTGGGAAAAGCTCACTTATATTAAATAATAATCTTCTTAATAGTGATTAACTTATATAAAAATAGTAATATTCTGTCTGTAAGAAACTTTTAATAATAATGTTAAAGCTGCACATTTAAAGACTTTTAGCCAAAAGAATTATCCTCATCTAAACTGTTTAATTTATAGGAAAGCAATACTAATCCCTAGATTAAAAGAAGCATATGATTAAAAAAAAGATCAACCAGGAGCTGAGGCAGAAAATTATGTTAACATTTTGTACTGAAAGCTTCACAAGAAAAGATTTGTGCAGCTTGTAAGAAACTCATTCAGAGTATTTATAAGCTACAATAGGCATATTGATAAGGTATTATGCAAAATATGAAGACTAAAAAGTCCAACTTCAGTAAAAATAATTTTAAGTCACTGAAATGTGTAAGTGAGAAAAGATATGTTTAAAAGGTGAGGTCTAAAATCTGCAAGCCCTAAAAAAAGTCCTACGAGGCAGAGATCAAGGAAATCTGATCCCTTGCAGAGCAGCTTTGGTAGCACAAACCAGCAATACGGTTTTGAAATGTGCAAAATTAGAACTTGAATGTAGGGTGTATTCGGAAAATGACTGCTCTGCAGCATGCAAAAGCAGAGGGATGAGAGCCAAAGGTGGGACTCACCGTGACAGAAGGAGTCAATTAGGGCTGATCTGCCCTGCCCAGTCCTACTGCCCGCCCGTGCCCGCCGCCCTGGGAGCCAGCCCGGCTCCCTCTCCAGCACAAGGGCTGGCAAAGGGCGCTTCCAGCTGCAGCAGCAACTGCAGGACATCACAGCTTTCCATGGAGCACCGCAACTGGAGCACGGCACAGCAAAGTGCCATAGCCACAGCAACGGGAGCGGGGTAGAAGGATCATCGCTCTCCTCTGGTAACAGTAACTAACATCAGATTGTCTCAGCTGAAGAAACTGCTGTCTCACTCTGTGAAACAAAGTCTTGTATTTCCCTGAAACTTACTAAGTTTACTAATCTTTCTGTACCTATTTTCATACTCAATCTTTGCCAAGGCTTTGCAAGGGTTTTCACAGCCACTCATTTTGATACTCTCTGGCTGAGCATGAAATTCACCCCCAGTAGACAGCCAACACAAACAGCATTTAAGGTCTTTTATCTAGAACTACATTTGCTGTCTCACTCCTACTTGAAAAAATCCTGCTGTAATAGCAGCCGCTATTGTAAAGCAGTAAATCATTAAGTCATCATTTTGCCTCAATATTTCATTTTGCTTCCTCAAAATCACTTCAAAATGTTATTTTTACTCATGGTATTACTAAATACAACTACTAAAAGCTTAGAAAAAAATGTTCATTATAAATAATACTAATTTCACTCTCAGTACAACATTACATCATGCTGCTACCAAAGCAATCAGAAAAGCTGGCAGTCACATACCAGATACAGTAATAAGATGCATCAAATACTCCACAACACATCATGTTAAATATCATCCAAACTTGAAGATTTTTTTTTAACACAGAAACTTTAAGATTAGTCTTCTACTAAAGCTTCCAAAAGTGATGGCCAAGGTTACAGGACTTCCAACTGAGATTAGATACCTGAATTGTGTATATGAAATTATAAGCATCCTGATTGCTCCTCATAATAGGCGGCTTCCTTGGCAAAACAGGGAATTAAAGATGTTTTGCACTAAAATCCATTCCCTCATGCAGAGTCACAGAATTTATACAATCTCTAGACCCTTCTGAATTAGCTGCATGTGTAAATCTCACAAGCCCCTAAGAATTTGCTAGACTTCTTCGTATGTCCTAAACAATAATAAGCATCTAGTATCATATCCAAGCGTGTACAGACACACATGCATACATCCTTAAAAATATCAGTGCACAAACACATTCATACATGTGTATTCTGACCCTCATGGTCCCAAAGCACTTTGAAGTGCTTCCAGCGTAACTGTACCTAGCTATGGAGCAATCCAAAATCTAATTTGAAGTTTTATCTCTGAAGAACAAAGACAGGTGACACAGGCATTAGCTAGTGCAGGGGAATTTGAGAAATCTGAGGAAGGAAAATGAAAAAAGGTTCAAAGCAAAGGCTTAGCCCTAGCATTGCCAGAGTCATGCTTTATTTAAACCAACTGTAAAAAGCTGACCTAAACCTCTTCAAAGGGGGAATTTAACAATACACTGAAAAAATAATATATTAAAAGTCAATATAAAAAACCTTGCCACTTCTGACATTTGCTAGCTTTAAGTCTGAACATCAGTGGGAGTCCATTCTGACAAGAGAGCTTTACAGCCATATCTTCACACTATGGTACTACTAATCATAATCTATATGGTACTCTAAGGAACAAAAAATGTATTTGGCCTGAGCAAAGCTGGAAATTCTCTTCTCTCCCAGGACATCTGATAAAGCGAGCTCAGAAGAAATATTTCTGACATTATTTTCTCCCATCAGAGCTAACTATTCCAATTCAGCAATTGGTTTAAAACCAGCAAGTCTGTTGCAGAGAAGCACTGACACATGTAAGAGAAGGTAAAACTGACAGTGCAACTTCACAAGTTGTAACAGCCATGCTATTCTTTGGCCTAAAAAAAAAATCCATCAAAAAGAAAATGTTCTACCATAAGTAAGTCCATCTTCAAAAAAGAATAAAATGAAACTTAGAATTGAAAAAACCCAAATACATAAAAATTAATTCTGATTAGCGCACTTAAACCCATTTTAACTTTGCAATAGGAGTGATGCATTCCAGAACAAACCTCTCGATTTCTCTATTTTTCAAAACAATACCAGGTTGTAAAGTAAATTTTTTTTTTCCTTGGCTATGAAATGTGCTATGAATCATCAAGAAAACCATTACACAGCACTTCCTGAGTTCTGCTAATTCCTTTCAGACAAAGAACAGCAGTTTTAATCCTTTCTGGAGCCACTTTCAGTAGGGTCAAGACACTTCAAAATATCATTACAATTAAACCTGTCCTCTGCACACACTTATACAGCAGCAGCATATGACTGTAAATTCACAACTCCTCTGTAAAGCAATTTTCAAGAAAAGGCTTTGCTGAATTTATGCCAATCTTTTACTACAAATATCAGCACTATACAGAAAGAACAAAATTGCCAGGCTACACTCTAGATTATGAATAACAGAAAGGAAAAAATGGCAATATCACACAGAAGATGAAACTGGATGCAGACAGATGAAATGGCTGACAAAACAGGCAAAATTTAAAACATTAATGCAACAATAGGTATTATTGAATAACCAAATAGAAGCCATGCTTTTTAGAAAAATGAATTTTTTTTTCATTGTGGTCTTTATTCTCAAAATGCTTGAAATTAAATCTTTTTCTGTTAAAACCACACTCTTTTCTGAAAGCTTCACATTTTTGTATGAACTGTATCAACAGCCTTAGGTCAAGGATGAGAGAACATTTCAAAACCTTGTTACATGGTGGTTCTACCCAAACAGTGAAAACAGTAAGGGAAGAAGCTGAGATGATAATGAATGGCTCTGGTCTCTGCCTGGATTTTTTTAGAGAAAATTTCTTTTAGAGAATTTTTTTTTTTTAATTTACGGCAATATTGCCTGTTGCCATAAAACACTTCCCTGCAAGATTTGTATTAGCCTACCAATTGTGTAGCAAGTGTTCCCTTACCTGACAATGCACACTTATTTTACTCCATGGTTGATGCTCCATCCCTGGAAGTGCTTATGGCCAGGCTGTATGGAGCTTTGAGCAACCAGTTCTAGTGGAACTGGGCTGGGAGTAGATATCTTTAAGCTCTCTTCCAGTCCAAACAATTCAATGATTTTGTGATATTTTTTTGTATTAAAAGCCACATAATTTGCTTTCAAAGAAAATAAAGTTATTCCTGTTACATTTCCTTTAGGAAGAATAAATTCTCTGCTACTACCTGCATCAATACTGATCAGAGATTATTAAAATCTGAACAAAAAAGGAACAATATTGCTTCTTCATATTAAATCTCTGACAACAGAATTTTCCAAGAGTACTTCACAAGCATTTGCAATATGCAACCAAGTATTTTGCATCTTGACCTGATAAAAAAAAAATCTCTGAAATACATTTCCTTTTCTTATGTGCAATCACAAGATGTTAACAAGTTTAAGAGTTGGAACTTGAAAAAAAATATACTAGGAAAACCATACTGACATAGAAAGTGTTTAAAAATAAGGACAACAAAGAGATATGACAAAACTGAAGAGAGGTAGAAAACATTTGAATAGAAAAAGTATTAACAAACAGGTTGATAAATACATTGCATATTCTGACATTTTTGTTATGTAAAGCCTTCACAGAGAGCAGAGCACATTAAAGCAGGAAGGCCCGTATGAGAGCTCCAGTTTAAATCCTCCCAGCTCAAAAACCTCCTGCTGGGAGATTTTTATCTGAAGAACTTAATTAACAGCAAGTTTAATATAGAGTCTCTAAAGTATACTGTTGGTTTTCATACAGAATAGCAAAATCAAAACAAGACAGACATAAGCAGCAATGGGAATGAATTCTGTTTGTCTCACAAAACATGTGTTATCTTCCACCTTCCTTCCCACAGAGTGGAAGAGAGAGGTATGAGAAGACACACAGCCCTGCTGAAGAGAACATCCATCACACAGAGCTGACCCACCCTGCTGCAGGATGGCATCAGATACACTAGGTTCTTTCCTAAATACTCAAGTTTCTTTTCGGATGCCGAAGGAGTTATTTCGGGAATTATGAAAATTTTACAAATCTCTTCCCATGACCTTTCTGACATTCAAACTTTGATGAATAGCTCCCACACTAGACTGCTCATTCTGAGAAGAAAATTTCATGATCCTTTTCCTTAGTAGCAGATAAATTATGGATTGTCCACAGCAAAGATTAAACACAGATTACAAATACACTGGCATATCAGTCATTTGTACTTAACCCCATAACGCCTGACCTTTTTTCTGGCATGACATTTTTCTTTTCAACCTTACAATGACCCTTGTCAAAATCAACTTTTAATAGCTGTTCCGTCCCATATCTCACTTGTGTCATAGGTTCCACAGGCTGTTCCTAGTCATACAGCTAGGAACAGACACCGGGGCCTAGGGACAAATCAAGCTGCAAAATCAAGCACTCCAAAGTCAGCAAATGTCAAAGACATTGCCAGAAGCAATGGGCAAGATGCCTGGGAGCCTTGATCTGCCCTTGCCCTGTGTGCATGCATTATGGAGAGTTTTTATTTATAGAATTACATCCTGCCACCACCCACAAGGCTGCTCCCTGATTCAGTTAAAAAGAAGAATCAACACTCACTTACTGGGCAACTACTCAGTACTTTGTTTTCTTCTCAGCATTTGAAATACAGTTTGAGACCTTCTCTACTAAGCACTACCCAAGTTTTTGTAAAAAGGTGGACTCCTTAGTTTCCTGGTATGTTATTCAATAAGGCTCATAATTGTATCAACTAAGCATCTTACAAAATGCTGTCCTGAAAATACGTCCCTAAAATCTATAAAGCATTACCTCAAAATTTGAGATGGAAGAATTCAGGCATAGAATGGCAAAAAACATTCCAGATTTGGGTGTCAAACTGAAACACTCAGCGGCATATCTTCCAGACTAGGTGTACTTGCATAAAAGTAGAATTTTGTATTACTTGACACAACATTATCATTAATTCAGTTGCACACAAGATCTTAGAGCACTTTTCTTAGTTAAATTCTAGATTCCTAAGTAAAAAAAAAAAAAAAAATCCCACAAGTAATGACTACAGAAATTCTGATTTTATGAGAATCACCAGAAGAAACTTGGGAAAGGTAGGAATATTGCCCAGATCTCAACACAACACTGAGCTCTACTCTATGACTAAATTCTAAAATGAAGTCAACAATATTGCTAGTAGTCCCAAGCTTCTCAAATATATATACTTGGCCAAAAAATGTAGGTCATACTAAAAATAAGAGGATTACCTATGAAAGGCTGAAACTTTGTTACAGAGCAGGGGGAAGACATACAATGTGACCAAAACCAAACCAAACAAGACAGAAAACTATGCTAATGTCTACCAAAACATACGTACTTAATGCAATTTTGCACTTTAATCCATTTGCATGCTAAGTAACAACTTAATGAAGGGAATTAAAGGGTAACACCATATTTGAAGGTCTATTAATACTATGTGGGTCAGATTCTAATAACCCAAAAACTGGCTGAAAAGAACCCTCTCATAGGAGTCTTCAAAGCCATTAGGGATTTTGTCCACTGCCAAAATGGTTTTTCAGTCCTCATGTGGGAATTGACAAATATTAGGAATATGAACACCTGAGACAAAAAAGTAAATATAAAAACACAACTTTTGTAGAATATTGTGGGGGAAAAAAAAAGCTTCAAAAATTATAGATCCAACTAGAAAATGTTCAAAAATAAATATGAGAACTTATTAAAGTCTATGGCAGATGTTTGTGCAATCCTGTTCTGATGATGTTGTTTAATGAAAGCTCTGTACCACAAATTCAGAGCAAAGATAATAATAAAAAGCTGAAATAATTGCATCACTATTAATTTACAGAATTGTATAAAAATATTTCTACTAGAAAAAACTACAGTAAAAAAAATTGTGTTTGAATCAATTTGTCATTTTTGTACTGTATTCATATATCACATGTAGAAGGCAAAGGGCGTAGCAGAATTTTCAAACCAAAAAATTGAATGAAATTAAAACAGAGTGCATGAACCCATGTATATCCTGTGTGCATATATGCATTCCTATTACACAGATACAGCTAGGATCAATTTTAAATCACTGCCATAATGCAGAAGTACATTCTTCTTCCTACAAGCAAGGAAGTGAAGCAATCATGAGAGCAAAGCTAGCACAAAAAGTAGTGTCTTCTCAATCCCTTGACATCTTTAAATGAAGAATGGATACACTTCTGGCAAATGCATTTTAGTTATCACAAACTGAAACTGCATTTTGGTCAGTTAAGTCAAAAGGCTCATTATCAGGAGACCTGAATGAAAGCTAAGACTTGTTGTATGTAAAGAATGCCAGATTGGCAATTTAATGGTCCCTTCTAGCCACAAACTCCATGAAAAACTCTCTCAGAGAAGATTTTATTATTTATTACTATTTCTATTTATTTATTACTGTTTATTATATTATTATTTATTTTATCATTGCATTAGTATTTATTACTATTTATTATTATTACTATTTATTAT